>CAUYQU010048067.1:0-30879 GCA_963574635.1 Cheracebus regulus
CCTTTGGCAGACGCCCGTTCCCCACAGAGCTGGACTTTCCTGGGTTCGGCTGTGCTTGCTGTGAAACTCTCAGTCCTCAGTGCTTCCAATTGCTGTTTTCCTTGTGGGGATGGGACCAACCGAGCCCGACTAAAAGGGCAACCAGTCCCGTACACGCCGCACCGAGAAGCGCCGCGCCAGCCAAAAGAATTGCGCTGGCGACCCGTGTGGCTCCTTCGCCGGGAGTCTCCCAGTCTGTGGGCATCAAAAATTCGTCTGCAATTGCGGCATCCACTCGCTCTCTGCGCTTTCACTGGGAGCCACAATCCCGAGCTGCTGCTACACGGCCATCTTGGATCTCTCTCCGCCCAGTGATGAAGTTTTTCTGTTTCTTAGTTTTCCTTTTGGCGGACGCCCCTTCCCCACAGAGGCGGACCTTCCTGGGTTCGCTGTGCTTGCTGTGAAACTCTCAGTCCTCAGCGCTTCCAATTGCTGTTTTCTTTGTGGGGATGGGACCAGCCGAGCCCGTCCGTCCCGTACACTCCGCACCGGGAAGCGCCGTGCTGGGGCACTGGCAAAACAGCCGCGCCGGCCAAAAGAGTCGCGCTGGTGACCCGTGTGGCTCCTCTGCCGGCAATCTCCCAGTCTGTGGGCAACAAAAATTCGTCGGAAAGTGCGGCGTCCACTCGTTCTCTGCACTTTCACTGGGAGCTACATTCCTGAGCTGTTGCTAATCGGCCATCTTGGATCTCTCTCCTCTCAATATTTCTTTAAAGAAGACTTTATTAAATGATCAGTGACTATTCTAGGGATGCAGTGTTGAATAGGACAGACAGATCCCTCTCTCATGGAGCTCATGTTCTGTTTGAGGTGAAAGACAGTAAAACAGAAAAGAAAATGTCAGATGCTACAGAAATATTATGTGCCTATGGCATTGGGAGTGGAGATAAAATGAATAAAAGCAAGAGTTCTTCTAAGCAGGACCTTGTGTCATTGAAATGAATGAGAGGAGTTGTTTTATAAATTAGGTACCAGATGAGTACTAGTGCCATTCACCAAGGAGAAGAACCCAGGAAGAGAGGTGTGGACTCTGGGTAGGGGAAGAGGATCCTGGAGTTTAGAACATGTGGAATTCCTATGAGATGGGGAAGATTCCCATTGGAAAGTTGCATTAATAAGCCCAGATCTTAGAGGAAGGATGAAGCTGGAGATGTCTTTGAGAAAACAATGGCATGTAAAGATCAGCACCGTCCCATGATGTGATGTTTTCTGTAACTACCTTCTTCCTCCTCTCTATTCACCTTTCTTATTTTCACATAGTCAGTCCATTTTGGGAAATCTTTTTCAAAGAAGGAACATGTCATTATCAATCTTACTTCTGGAAGCAGTGCCATATAGCAGGACTGTTGGGAAGAGACAAATTCAGTGCTTCTAACATGGGCATGAAAATTACATCCTAATGTCAGAACCTGAAGTGTTGGTGAACATATCACTGATGTTCTTTTGATATTACTCCCTGAAAACTCAAGGGCTTTTATCCTAGACCCTCCATTTTCCCTTCAGGCATTTCCTAGGACTGGAGAAGCACAGAATGGAAGAGAATATACTGCCCCAAATAGCCTAATGACTTAGGTGTCATTGTCTGTGCCTTGGACTTATCTGGTAAGTGCAATGTAAACTGAGAAAGTTAAACAAACCAAGACTTGACCAGCAAGCAAATCAATTATTATTATACATGTCAGAGAGTGGCATTGTTCTATATTGCCTTACCTCAGAAATGCTACTGGTAACTGGAATATATTTTACAGAGAAGATTCTTGTATCTTTTATAGGGAAAATTTTTATGTTTAGTTTCCTTATTAGGCTAAATCAGTCTTTGTTTTAATTTCCAGATCACCAATAAAATTATTGTAGGCCTAGAAATTTATAGTTTTCACAACTATTTTTATGTGACAATAATCTTAGAAAACAGTTGCTTTATTACATCTATTTTACAATGGCTTAATGAGAGCCTGATACCCTCCATTGGCGGAAAGATCAAGTTAACTCCTTATGGTCCTGGGATGGAATACCTGAGAGCCTGCAGCCATGGTTCATGGAGCCCCTGGGGAGGTTCCCAATTGTGTTAGATAGTGCAGGTATTAAAGGGATGAGAAGCATGTTTCTGTGGACTGAATGGTTTCCTCCACCTACTTTATATATTCAAGTCCTGACCCCCAATGTGATGCTGTTTAGAGATGGGGCCTTTGGGAGGTAATGAAGTTTAGAGGTCATGAGAGTGGGGCCCCATAATGGGATTAGTGCCCTTATAAGAATACATGCTAGAGAGCTTGCTTGTGCATGATCTCTCTCCCTGTTTCTTTGCCCCTCTCTCTTCCCCTCTGCCTACCTCCTTCTACCATATGAAGACACTATGAGAAGGTGGTCACCTACAAGCCAGGAAGAGACCCCTCACCAGAACCCAGACATACTGGTATCCTATTCTTAGATTTCCAGCTCCAGAACTATGAGAAATAAATATCTATTGCTTGACCCACCAGTTTATAACATACTGTCATGGCAGCCTGAGCAAATTAATACATGTGTCTAAATAGAGCAAGGAGAGTCTGAAGCAGGTATAGAGGGCTGGGATCCCCAAAGATTCTAAGAGTCAGAAGACACTAGAATAGGGACCTATGGCCTAACATAGTGGGGTGATGGTAGGAGTGAGTCCAGCAATGGCAAACTTGCATTTTTCTGTAAGTATATGCATTCCTGGTAGCATGTGCATTGGTTAAACAGATCCACCATGCAAGCCTAAAAAGGAACAGATTTCCTATTTGCCCAAAGTCCCTCCTGAGTGGTGGAGTTGAAGACTTTGGCCTAGGTTCTCTGGTCTATAACTTCATGCTCTTTTGTATTAGTGTAGACACTAATATTGGCATCATCAAAGTAGATAGAGACTAGTGTCATTGCTATTTTATTACTATTTATCAAGTTCTATTAATTACTATGACTTTCGTTACTGTTATTACTATTGTTATTCATAGCTCTATTCATTAAATTTTATTAGAAATCTAGTATGTTTCAAATACAGATGGAATATTACAACATCTTTGTGAAACAAGATTTAAAGGTTAAATTATCACTACTTTTTATGTGTGTGAAAGAAAGCACCTTCTAAATTTCCCTGAAAGGTTTCTGACCTGGCTGAGGGAAGCTTTGCTGGCCATGGGAAGGGCATAGGATTTGACAGTGGATGACCTGGTTGAATTTGCTTGTGTAGTTTTTTTGAGCTGCATGACCCTGACAACTTGGTGAACCTTTCAGGACCCTGATTTCCTCTACTGTAAAACAGGATTAATAATAACCTTTATCCTTCCTATTTTAGAAGATTATTGGCAGAAATACATGAGATACTAATGGGGAAAAATACTTAAAAAATTGGAGAACATTATAGAATGGTAGTATGGAGTGCGGGCACAGTGCAAGGGGCATTGTGGGGAGGTCTCAGAGATTGCTGGAACAGATCCTCTTTCTTCTTTTTTTTTTTAATATTTTAAAACATATTTTATTGCACTTTAGGTTCTGGGGTACATGTGCAGAACATGCAGGGTTGTTGCATAGGTATATACGTGGCAATGTGGTTTGCTGCCTCCATCCCCCGTCACTTATATCTGGCATTTCTCCCCATGTTATCCCTCTGCAATTCCCTACCCCCTGCTGTCCCTCCCCTAGTCTCCCCCAACAGACCCCAGTGTGTGATGCTCCCCTCCCTGTGTCCATGTGTTCTTATTGTTCAACACCTGCCTATGAGCGAGACATGCAGTGTTTGATTTTCTGTCCTGAATGATTTTGCCTAGGTTTTCTTCTGGGGTTTTTATGTTGTTAGGTCTTATGTTTATAAGTCTTTAATCCATCTGGAGTTAATGTTAGTGTAAGGTGTCAGGAAGGGGCCCAGTTTCTGCTTTCTGCACATGGCTAGCCAGTTTTCCCAACACTATTTATTAAACAGGGAATCCTTTCCCCATTGCTTGTTTTTGTCAAGTTTGTCAAAGATCAGCTGGTTGGAGAGGTATGGCATTGCCTCTGAGGTCTCCGTTCTGTTCCATTGGTCTATACCTCTGTTTTGGTACCAGTACCATGCTGTTTGGATTAATGTAGCCTTGTAGTATAGTTTGAAGTCAGGTAGTGTGCTGCCTCCAGCTTTGTTCTTTTTGCTTAGAATTGACTGGGCTATGCAGCCTCTCTTTTGGTTCCATATGAAATTTAAGGTGGTTTTCTTCAGTTCCATGAAGAGGGTCATAGGTAGCTTGATGGGGATAACATTGAATCCATAAATTACTTTGGACAGTATGGCCATTTTCACTATATTGATTCTTCCTAACCGTGAGCATGGAATGTTTTTCCATCTGTTTGTGTCCTCTCTTATTTCCTTGAGCAGTGGTTCATAGTTCTCCTTGAAGAGGTCCTTTACATCCTTTGTTAGTTGTATTCCTAGCTATTTTACTCTCTTTGTAGCAATTGCAAATGGCAGTTCGTTCTTGATTTGGCTCTCTTGAATTTGTTATTGGTATATAGGAATGCTTGTGATTTCTGCACATTGATTTTGTATTCTGAGACTTTGCTGAAGTTGCTTATCAGTTTCAGGAGATTTTGGGCTGAGATGATGGGGTCTTCTAAATATACAGTCATGTCATCTGCAAATAGAAACAATTTGACTTCCTCCTTTCCTAACTGACCCTTTATTTCTTTTTCTTGCCTGATTGCTCTGGCTAGAACTTCCAATACTATATTAAATAGGGGTAGTGAGAGAGGGTCTCCTTGTCTAGTGCCAGATTTCAAAGGGAATGCTTCCAGTTTTTGCCCATTCAGTATGATATTGGCTGTGGGTTTGTCATAAATAGCTTTTATTATTTTGAGATACATTCCACTGATACCTAGTTTATTGAGGGTTTTTAGCATAAAGGGCTGTTGAATTTTGTCGAAGGCCTTCTCTGCATCTATTGAGATAATCATGTGGTTTTTGTCTTTGATTCTGTTTATGTGGTGAATTACATTTATAGACTTGAGTATATTGAACCAATCTCGCATCCGTGGGATGAAGCCTCCTTGATCGTGATGGATAAGCTTTTTGATGTGCTGTTGCAATCAGTTTGCCAGTATTTTATTGAAGATTTTTGCATCTATGTTCATCATGGATATTGGCCAGAAGTTTTCTTTTCTTGTTGAGTCTCTTCCAGGTTTTGGTATCAGGATGATGTTGGTCTCATAAAATGATTTGGGAAGGATTCCCTCTTTTTGGATTGTTTGGAATAGTTTCAGAAGGAGTGGTACCAGCTCCTCTTTGTATGTCTGGTAGAATTTGGCTGTGAAGCCATCTGGACCTGGGCTTTTTTTTGGTGGGCAGGCTATTAATTGCTGCCTCAACTTCAGCCCTTGTTATTGGTCTATTCAGGGTTTTGACCTCTTCCTGGTTTAGGCTTGGGAGGGTGCAAGTATCCAGGAATTTATCCATTTCTTCGAGGTTTACTGGTTTATGTGAATAGAGTTGTTTATAATAATCTCTGATGGTAGTTTGTATTTCTGTGGAATTGGTGGTGATATGCCCTTTATCGTTTTTTATTGCATCTATTTGATTATTCTCTCTTTTCTTTTTTATTAATCTGGCTAGTGTTCTGTCTATTTTGTTGATCTTTTAAAAAAACCAACTCCTGGATTTATTGTTTTTTTGAAGGGTTTTCTTGTGTCTCTATCTCCTTCAGTTCTGCTCTGATCTTAGTTATTTCTTGTCTTGTGCTAGCTTTTGAGTTTTTTTGATCTTGCTCCTCTAGCTCTTTCAATTTTGATGATAGGGTGTCGAATTTAGATCTTTCCTTGCTTCTCATGTGGGCATTTATTGCTACAAATTCTCCTCCAGACACTGCTTTAAATGTGTCCCAGAGATTCTGGTACATTATGTCTTCATTCTCGTTGGTTTCAAAGAACATCTTTATTTCTGCCTTCATTTCATTGTTTATCCAGTCAACATTCAAGAGCCAGTTGTTCAGTTTCCATGAAGTTGTGCGGTTCTGAGTTACTTTCGTAACCCTGAGTTCTAATTTGATTGCACTGTGGTCTGAGAGACTGTTTGTTATGATTTCCATTCTTTTGCATTTCCTGAGGAGTGATTTACTTCCAATTATGTGGTCAGTTTTACAGTAGGTGTGATGTGGTGCTGAGAAGAATGTATATTGGGTGGATTTGGGGTAGAGAGTTCTGTAAATGTTTATGAGGTTTGCTTCGTCTAGATCTGTATCTGGGTGCTCCTGTATTGGGTGCATATATATTTAGGATCGTTACCTCTTCTTGTTGCATTGATCCTTTTACCATTATGTAATGCCCTTCTTTGTCTCTTTTGATCTTTGTTGGTTTAAAGTTTGTTTTATGAGAGACTAGGATTACAACTCCTGCTTTTTTTTTTTTGCTCTCTGTTTGCTTGGTAAATCTTCCTCCATCCCTTTATTTTGAGCCGATGTATCCTTACATGTGAGATGGGTTTCCTGGATACAGCACACCAATGGGTTTGACTTTATCCAATTTGCCAGTCTGTATCTTTTGACTGAGATATTTAGCCCATTTACATTTAAGGTTAATATTGTTATGTGTGAATTTGATCCTGCCATTTTGATGCTAGCTGGTTGTTTTGCCCATTAGTTGATGCAGTTTCTTCATTATGTCAATGCTCTTTACCATTTGGTACGCTTTTGTAGTGGCTAGTACTGGTTGTTCCTTTCTCTGTTTAGTGCTTCTTTCAGGAGGCAGGCCAGGTGGTGATAAAATCTCTGAGCAATTGCTTGTTTGTAAAGGATTTGATTTGTTCTTCACTTATGAAGCTTAGTTTGGCTGGATATGAAATTCTAGGTTGAAAGTTCTTTTTTTTAAGGATGTTGAATATTGGCCTCCACTCTCTTCTGGCTTTTAGGGTTTCTACTGAGAGAGCCACTGTGAGTCTGGTAGGCTTCCCTTTGTGGGTAACCTGACCTTTCTCTCTGGCTGCCCTTAGCATTTTTTCCTTCATTTCAACCCTGGTGAATCTGATGATTATGTGCCTTAGAGTTGCTCTTCTTGAGGAATATCTTTGTGGTGTTCTCTGTATTTCTTCGACTTGAATATTGGCCTGCCTTGCTAGGTTGGGGAAGTTCTCCTGGATAATATCCTGAAGAGTGTTTTCCAGCTTGGATTCATTCTCTATGTCACATTCAGGTCCACCTATCAAATGTAGATTAGGTCTTTTCACGTAATCCCATATTTCTTGGAGGCTTTCTTCATTTCTTTCTACTCTTTTTTCTCTAATCTTGCCTTCTCATTTTATTTCACTGAGTGAAATATTCAATCTCTGATATCCTTTCTTCTGTTTGGTTGAATTGGCTACTGAAACTTGTGTATGCTTCATGAAGTTCTTGTGTTGTGTTTTTCAGCTCCATCAATTCATTTATATTCTCCTCTAAGCTGTTTATTCTTGTTAGTATTTCATCAAACCTTTTTTCAAGGTTCTTAGTTTCTTTGCATTGGGTTAGAACGTGTTCTTTTAGCTCAGAGAAGTTTGTTATTACCTGCTTTCTGAAGCCTGTTTCTGTCAAATCATCAGACTCCTTCTCCATCCAGCTTTGTTCTCTTGCTGGTAAGGAGTTGTGATCCCGTGGAGAAGAAGAGGCATTCTGGTTTTGGGTGTTTTCATCCTTTTTGCAGTGGTTTCTTCCCATCTTTGTGGATTTATCTACCTGTGGTCTTTGTAATTGGTAACTTTCGAATGGGGTCTATGAGTGGACATCCTTTTTGTTGATGATGAAGTTACTTCTGTTTTTTAGTTTTCCTTCTAACAGTCAGGCCCCTCTGCTGTAGAACTGCTGGCGGTCCACTCCAGACCCTGCTTGCCTGGGGATCACCTGTATCAGCTGCAGAACAGTAAGGGCTGCTGCCAGTTTCTTCTTCTGTTATCTTTGTCCCAGAAGGATATCTGCCACACGTCAGCCTGAGCTCTCCTTTATGAGGTGTCTCTTTGGATATACGGGGGTTGGGGAGCTGCTTGAGGAGACAGTCTGTCCCTTGTAGGAGCTCAAGTGCTGAGCTGTGAGCTCTGTTGTTCCATTCAGAGCTGCTGGGCAGGTACATTTAAATCTACTGCAGCAGAACTCATAACCGCCTTTTTTCCCCAGGTGCTCTGTCCTGGGAAGGTGGGGCTTTATTTATAAGTTCCTGACATCCTGCTGCCTTTTTGCAGAGATGCTCTGCCTGGCAAGGAGGTAGCCTAGTCACAGTCTGCCAGCAGAGGCGTTGCTGAGCTGCCATGGGCTCTGTCCACCTGCTGTGTGAACTTCCTTGAGGTTTTGTTTATAGAGGTATAGTTAGAACTGCCTCGGTAATGGTGGACTGCCTCAGTAATGGTGGTCCGCCTCAGTAATGGCGGACTGCCTTGGTAATGGTGGACTGCCTTGGTAATGGACTGCCTCAGTAGTGGTGGTGTGTCCCCGTAGTGGCGGATGCCCTTCCCCCTACAGAGCTGGACTGTCCCGGGTCCAGCTGTGCTTGCTGTGAAACTCTCAGTCTGGAGCGTTTCAGATTGCTGGTATTTGTGGGGGTGGCACCCACCGAGCCAGATCACCTGGCTCCCTGTTTCAGCCCCTCTTTTTTCAGTTGAATGGGTGACTCTGTCTCCCAGGCGTTCCAGGCGCCAGTTGAAACGGCTGCCGAGATTTGTGTGAGTTTTTGTGCGGAGACCCACTGTGCCGGCTAAAACAGCTGTGCTGGAAACTTGTGGTGCTTTTCCGCCTGGGAATCTCCTGGTCTGTGGGCAGTAAAAACTCATTTAGAAATGTAGTGATCACTCATCCTCTGCATTCTCACTGGGAACTCAGAGCTATTCCTATTTGGCTATGTGCTCAATGAAGCGCTCTTTCTTCTTTAATGTCACAAATGAAAGGTCAGGAGTGGTTGGAATAAACTCTATCAGTTACAGTTCCTCATTTAAAAACAGGATAGAGTAAAAGTTCTAGTCATAAAAGTTCAAGTTAACAGGTTTGAGCTAGGAAAGAGTTTATTGTCATTGTATTTACTTTTTTCTTTTTTCTTTTTTGAGACAGAAATCTCACTCTCACCCAGGCTAGAGTGCAATGGCACGATCTTGGCTCGCTGCAACCTCTGTTTCCTGTGTTCAAGCAATTCTCCTGTGTCAGCCTCCCATGTAGCTGGGATTACAGGCTTATGCCACCATGTCCAGCTAATTTTTATATTTTTAGTAAAGACAGGGTATCTCCGTATTGGTCAGGCTAGTCTCAAACTCCTGACCTTAGGTGATCTACTCACCTCAGCCTTCCAAAGTGTTGGATTATATTTGTTATGGCAGCACTGCACCCAGCCTACTCTACTTTTTTCCTTACTTGAAAAGTCCATGACTTAAATTTCACTTCAGGCAGAGAAGGTGTTTAGCATTGTGAGTGGGAACTGCATTGGCTTAAGCCTGAGTGCTAATAAATGTTCAGGAATGACAGAGAGGGGGATGACCCTAAAGCCAGAGCTGCTTCTGGCTTGGCTGAGACTCTTCACAGTGGGTTCTGTGGAGCCACATCAGAGATCGAGGAATGGAAAACATCAGGGATACTTTCAACCCCCTGGTGGGATGAGCCCCACTCTGGGAACTTCCCTGGCTGCTCTAGGCACCTGTGGGGCTGATGGCACAGCCTGAGTCCAAGAGGAAGACTCTGGACAGCCCTGTCCCAGCCATTCTCTCTGTGGCCTGTTCATACCCCTCTCCTTTTGAAATCCTGTGTATGGTGCCCCACCCCCTGCCAAGGCAAGCACCACTTCTGATTATTTGGGTTCAGAGTCTACCTGCTTGATGCAGCCATGTCCAGCTGCAGGTAAGAATTGGAAGCCCTGGATCACCCCTCGTCCTGCCCCACCATCAATACCTGCAGTTTCTGTGGCTGCCTCAGCAAAAGTGACCTTTCATCACATTTCTTCTCATAACACAGAATGTTGCTTCTGGGTAAGCTTTTCTCCTGTGATCCAGGATATTGGACAGCTGTTGAGTGGCATTTGCTTTTCTACTTTCCTCTTACCCCAGTCTTCCCAGTGACTTGTCAAAGTTTAAAATGTCAGCCGTCTTCTGATGCCAACATAAACATTCATCCAAATTCCTTAATCCAAACGCACAGCTGAGTTCAGAAGTCTAACTATGCCAACACTGCCAGTCTGTTTCTTGTGGTCGAATCCAGAGGTGTTTCCTCAAGCCTGTGTCTAGCTGTCTAGCTTTGATTTCATGTATGGAGCTTGGAGTGTGGAAAATAGCAAACTGCTATTACCTATTGAGAGAGCACGGTTGGGCAGGGGAATGGCAACCTTGACCTTCCACTGGCTAACCAACTTTGTGGCCCCAGTCCACCCATCTGTCCTTCTCCTTCCTTGTCTCTATGAAAGGAGAGAGCTGGATGCTGTGGCTCTTTTCAGTTCTGACTCTAATGATCTAATTTTCTTCTTTGGCTGGTTTTAGTATGTGAAAAACCACACATCAGACCCCACTTCTTCCTGTATACTCCCTACCCCCCAAGACTCAGACTTTGAGTGGTTTTTGCTGACAAGTCAAAAATGTGCACAAAGCCATTCAAACAGATCATCTAGCCAGTGATAGGGGGTGTGATTTATGATAGCAGTTGCTGGGATCTACATAGAGAATTTTATTTCCTTGGAGCCAATTGATCTGAATGGAAGTTGGGACTCCAAATCTCAGAACTTCTGTATGTACAGGCTCAGGCAGAACTTGTAAAAGATGTGGCTGCTCTTGCTGAAATATTTGCATTTAATCTAATGGTAGCTTACATATTTGCACAGTATTTTGCAGTTTTTCTTTACGTGCTTGTTTAATCTTTTCAAAATCCCATATCATAGCCAAAGCAGTTACGACCACTCCTGAACAAGTCCACCTCACCCATGCATGTGTCCTGGATGCCACCACCTCAGCCAGCATGCAGCATATGCCCCCCCTTGCTGCCCATTGTAAAACCAGATTCATTTGCACCATTTGTAAAAGCTTCACATTTGACCTAAACCACTGGAAAAGCAAATAGCAATTCATTAGATAAAGTAAATGAGTAAATATGGTCAGATTAGGCTGTACAGAATGTGAAGACCTCTTCTAAGGATACAGCCTCACTCTGACCATCAAGGCCTGGGGAAGCTGCCAGTGGCACCACATACTCTATTGCCCGTCAAGGGAGGAAATGGCTCTGGAAAAAAGTACTGGCATTCTTTACTAAAGTTTGCTTGATGTTGGAGTTGTAAATGACCTCAAAGGGCATTTTAATGGGCTGAATTGTGCCCCCCCCAAGATTCATACATTGAGGTCCTAACCCACAGTACCTCAGAGTGTGACTATATTTAAAGTAAGGGTCTTTAACAAAGTCATGAAATTAAAACCATATCATTAGGGTCGGCCCTCATCCATTATGACCAGTGTTCCTGTGAGAAGAGGAGACTGGGGCCACAGAAAGGCACAAGGGGAGATAGGATGTGTCATCACAGAGAGAGGATGACGTGTCTGCAAGCCAAGGAAAGGGGCCCCTGGAGAAACCAGCACTGCCGACACCTTGATTGTGAACTTTTGGCTCCCAGGACTGTGAGAAAATAAATTTCTGTTGTTGAAGTCACTCAGTCTGTGGTATTTGTTATTGCAGCCTTAGCAAATTAATACAGTCCTGTAGGCCTAGCTTCACCCCAGTTTTAGATTCCCTTCCCCCAAGTGCTCGACAGATGGTTATTAGCCTGTACTTGGCCACTTCTAGAGATATGGAACTTGCTACCTCCAAAGGCAGCAGAGGTCACTTGAGACTCTTTAGTGGAAGTGGCAAAAAACCTTACCCAAAGTAGCTTAAGTAAATTGTCTTAAGAATCGTCTAATTGAAACATGCAGCAAATGGCTGAAGGTGTAGCTTTAAGTAGGTCTCAGACAACGGGGTCAGAACCTGCATCTCTCCCTCTATTAGCTCTGTCTCTTTTAGGCAGGCTTACTCGGGTCTGTGCCGGAGGTCCCAGGCAGCTTGAGGATCAAGTCCAGCTGAGAACAGAGAGTTTCCCTAGTTTCTGCTTAGCAGGTAAAACAACAGCATCTGTTGTACCGACTGCTCCCATGTCTGACTTTGGGCGTAGAGAGTGGACCCACCCCCTCTTCAGTAGAAAAGTCCTTCCCATCCTTGAATGTCTCACCTGCAGCTTTGCTTGTCCATCTCCTTCAGGGGTTTCTCCCAGAACATCCTATCCAGGATGCTCTCCTTTATTACCCCCTCCCTATTCTGGCTCCTTTCTCTTTTTGTTTTCATCAGTGATCTCTTAAAATGTGATGCCCTTAACTCTACCCATTCTGCTGTGTCTGGCCACAGTCAGGAACAACAGGATTAGTATCTGCTTTTGATTTGGTCATGACATTCCTTCAACCTGAGTTTTGATGAACTTGTTCAGTTTCCTCAATTTTAGCTTAGGGTCAACTAAAACCCTTGAGGCCTTTTTAAAATTAACTGCTATGCCAAGTGTCAGTGATTCTTCTCAGGAAATTACAGTGTTTGTATCATATGTATACCTTAGGCCATATCCTGGGAAATTTTTAAACAAAATTTTGGTGTGTGTGTATGTGTGTGTGTGTACAGTCATTTGACTAAATAGACAATATAACAACAAAACAGCATATTATATCCTCCAAGTTGTTGGGTTCCATTAATCAAGGTTTTGTTTTGTTTTAAACATCCTTAGTTTTCTACCTGGAGATACACACAATTTAAGAAAAAAAACAAATAAACTAAAATACCAATGTAGAGATGTAAACTTGGTCACAGCACCTGGGTTGCTGTTTGATAGTGACCGCAATTATACTCTTAGCTTATCAGTCATTTTAGAGAGGAAAAATCTGAATGCAACAAAACGATTTCAGACCAGTAGAGACTCAGACCCAAACTACTTTTATCTTTTCTTTTTCTGGCAGAAACAATAGAAGGAAGTCTTAGTAGCTGCAGAAAACATACACAGCTAAATATTATTTCTAATTCACTCTTCTGACATACAGTGTGATTCTTAACGCTCTGTTCTATAAGGATGGGTCAGTGGCCCACCATACCTGCTGGCTGATAGAAGCTTGGTGGCTCCCAGGATCTCTTTGGTGGTCCCTTCAGCTATGCTGTGGGAATGCCACTGACTCTGAGCTTTGTGGCTTGTATCCTAGCTCTTATTCTTCTAGTGAGACAGGCCTGTGGTGAGCAGAACCCCTTTATCTGCTCAGCACATGTGCTGAAGTTCCATTGCACAGTGCTTCAGGGTGCTCCAAATAAACAAACTCTAATTATCTACTCATTGAGCTATTTATTGCTTGTCCACATAAGTGAAAATATTTATTTTCAACCATAGCCTATTAACATTAGTCAAAATGTTGCCAAATATAGATATCTGTTTTTTAAATCTATTTCTAGGCCTCTTTTTTAAGTCCATTCGTTCTTTCACATACCTATCACTTATTTCTATACCATAATCAGATATCTTAAACACACACACACACGCACACGCACCACATATATAATATGTGCATAGTGTATATCCCTTGCACTTAGCACAGAGTATTATTTGTTAATTGATATTCCATTTGAAGTATTCATATTTTCTCTTCAGTTTGGGACTATTTACCGAGTGCCTGGTATGTGTCAAGCACTGGGGATAAAACTGAGCCAGCAAATATGAAAGTTCTCACACTGCATGGAGAATGCACTCGGGTTGTAGGTGCACTGTTACAACCAAGATAAGTGTTATGAGGAGATGCAGTAATCACATATTAAAAGGAGTGGACCAGGCATGAGATGGAGCTGGGTAAGAGCTGAAGAATATCAAGACACAGAGATGGGTGGGGATGGTGGCCTGGTGAGTCCATTTGTCATCCCTGTGAGTGGGACGACTGAGAGCTAGGCAGTGTTATGCCAGACAGGTGACAAGGAAAAATGTTTCATAATAGAATCTTCATGTCAGCAATTTTGATGCAATAACCTGGCATTATATGAGGTTCCCACGGTGTTAACATAGACTTTCTGATGATCCACGCAGCTCTTGAAGCAAACAAGCACTCTTGTTAAGTCTGACACAGAACACCATTTTCTTTGTCCAGAAAGAAAATAATTATGGCAACACTAATTATTTCCTGTGCCTTTCTTAACTGTTTAGACAACTATATGGTTTATAGTTAAAACAGCTTCAAAAGACAGGAATAATTTAAATATTAACTTAGCTAGAATGTTGTATGGTTTTGGAGCCAAAATAGAAACCCAGACAGTGATCCCTTCAGGTTGAGGACCATGGGTCAAACATCACACGTCATTTAATGTGTCTGTTTATATTGCAAGAAATACGGTGACTGATGTCTGTTCATTCTTTAAGAAAGTAGACATATACTTGGAAAAGAAATTCAAAAGGTATCTAGTAAAATCTCTCTCCCACCCCTTGGGCAGTCCCCCAGTTCCCTTCCTTAAAGACCATACATTATATGAGGTTCTAGTGTTGTATCCTTTTAGAGATATTCTGTTCACATGTAAGTGTGTACCTCTATGGGTCACCTCATTTTTCTGACATAAATATTACAATACTTACCATTCTGCAATGTCTTTTACCTTGCTTTAAGTGACAAACAGTTCTGGAGGCTGGGAAGTGCAAGATCAAAGTGTTGGCAGGTTCAGTGGCTGGTAAAGGCCTCATTCTCTGTCTCCCGGATAGCACCTTGAAAGTTGTGTTCCTTCATAGCAGAAGGCAGAAGGGCAAAAGGGGGAAACACGTCCCTCACACCTCTTTTACAAGCTCATTAGTCCCACTCACGAGGGCTCCACTCTCATGACTTAATCACCTCCTTCATACTATCACATTGGTGAATAAGTTTCAACATATGAATTTTGGAAGGGATACATTTGAACTGCAGCATCTATAATCATTTAAAACTGTAGCATCTACAATATATGATTTCTACCAGTTTTAATTTTTTTTTTTTTTTTTTTAGTGTGGGACATGAACCTTAAGATACTTTCAAAACAATCTGAGAACAGAAGTCTTTTAATTTAAAAATTTAAAGTTTGGCTTTTCCATGCCTAATTTGACAAGAGTTTTTTCCCCCCACCATGTAAATCTTTATTGTTACATAATTATTAAAAAGTACATAACTCTCTATACAAATTCAAAATCTACAGAAATATACTCCTTAGGCAATGAAGGGCCCCGTCATTGCAGATTTCCAAGATAATTGTTGTTCATGATTTGCTGTCTATCTTCTTCTTGATTTGTTTTGGTATTAATATCATGCAAATATGGATATTAATTGATTTCATATTGAATACACATACAGACATTTTATGAAGAAATGGGAACAGATGTTTTGAGAGATATGCCTCATGGTTCTGAACAGGGGCCATTTAGAAATGTATGTAGGAGCAATTTTAGTGTTTCAGATACTGGCATTTAGCACCCAAGGGTCAGAGATTTTAAATATCCTGCAGTAAATGGTGGATCCCACACAATGAAGAATTCCACCACCTAGAATGATAGCAGCTTGTTGAGAAATACTGTTTTCATGAGAATAATGCTTCCTTTTGCCTTCATATTTTATCAGTTTATGTAAGATTATATTAAAGTATGTTTAATATAATTTAAAAAAGGTATGTTATAGATTCATGGAGCACCAGAGCAAGGCAGGCTCTTTTTGAGTACAAAGAGGAATAATACATAGCCCTTGCCTCCCAGGGACTGAGTCTTCACTGTGCAACAGACTGTGATGAGTCCTCTAATGGAAACAGAGTGTATCAGAATAACAGCAGTGGGTAGGGGAATAGGAGGACAAGTTATACCTGGAGACATCTTGGGAGGCTTCTTGGAAGGGATGATCCCTTTCAACAGTGGGACTCTCAAAATCAGAGGTACCAGTTCCCCAAGTCCTCTCTTGGAAAAAGGGAGAGAGATGCTGTCAGCCCAGCTACTTCTAGGTAAGCGTTTGGTCTGAACATGAGCTGTGGCAGCTCCTGCCTGTTGCTCAGGTCACTGATTCTGTGGCCATATCTCCCCTCCTCTCCTCTCTGGCCACTCTTGCCACCATTCTAGCATTAGAGGAGTGTACCATGATGTAACTCAGGTCAAAGGGAATCCCAAAGAATGCCAGCTATGATTCTTTCAAACCAGCCAGTCCTGGAGTGGGACACAAGATGGCAGGAGGTGCCACGGAGAGGACAAAAAAGGGGTGACAGGACAAGAGATTCCAGGCAGTTACAGCAAAACCCTATTGTGCTAGTCAGGGACACAGAAATCCTGGCAGGATATCCACAGTAACATTATATCATGGAAGATAGCTGGGAGGAGGGGGACAGTTATGAGAAAACACATTTTCTAGACTAAAATTTAATTATATCAAGGCCCTATATTTTATTTTCTAAAGAGTTTGGATATATATTTTCCTGCTCTCTTAAACTGACAATAGAGAACATTATCTTCCTCAGGTCATCAGTGTGAATCAGTGATTATGTAGAAATAAGCTTCATTCTTGGGGAGGAGGGCACATCAAGTGCTTGTGCCGAGCACAGGAGTCTAGACTCTAATCAGCAGCTGATGTCTGCCCACTCTGCCAACTCTAGGAAGACATCTGTAACAATTCTGAATTTTTTTAAGAGACAAGTTTATATAGACCATAAAAGGATAATCTGGGGCCGGGTGAATGGCTCATGCATGTAATCCCAGCAACTTTGGGAGGCTGAGATAGGATTGCTTGAGCCCAGGAGTTCGTGACCAGCTGGGCAACATAGTGAGACTTTGTGTCTACTAAAAATCAAAAGTTAGCTTGGCGTGATGGTGCACATCTGTAGTCCCAGCTACCTGGGGGGTTGAGGAGGGAGGATCACTTAGGCTTTGGTGGTCAAGGCTTCAGTGAGCTGTGATGACGCTACTGTGCTCCAGCCTGGGTGACAGAGCAAGACCCTGGCTCAAAAGAAAAAAATTCTGAAAATGATGGAACCCAACCTAAGGGTGCACCATATACTGTCTAACATATAGAAAACCTAATCCAGTTCATATATGAGGCAGACTGTAGACTGTGCTCCAAGCATCTGGTGTAACAGCCAGTTCTTTTCATTAGGAAGTCTAGTAAAAACTCCAGCCAGGTATAGCTGAGGACATTGCCCAATTGGTCTGTGATCTGTTTGAAACATTGCTTTCTGAATCTGGGTTTGTTGCTAGTCTGTCTTCATCTCCCACCGTGGCCTTTAGCAACCTTGTATGTAAAAAGCATTGGTGTGTGCATCTTTGTGTGAGGGCTTGCAACACAGATTGCAGACAATTTTCGGTCTATCTGCAAATACCCAACTTTGATAAAAGACAATCATCTGGGGTTTTTCATTTGTGTCCAGTGTATTATTGTAATTATTTTGGGAAGTTTTGTTTCTCTGCCAGAGGCTTTGCAAAATGCTTGTTGCCGTTAGTCATTAGATGTATATGGGTTCTCTGGTGGTGTTGCTCTTTTGCCTCTCAGATCTGAGGATTGTAGGATAACTCCACTTAGCTCTTTCTTTGCTGCTCACACCCTGTGTTGCTTCTGGAATAATATCCAGACCGTATCTGGACTGGAAAAGTTCACTTCTTCAAAAATCCTTAGACTATATTCCTTCTTGTCTTTCAATCACCCTCTCTGGCTACAGATACTTGAGATTCTATGGTGAACCCTTGTTCACTTTATTTCCTCTGCCTGTGATGCTCTTTCCGCCCTCTTTGGCCAACCAATTCTAACCCAAGTGGCCTGAACCCTCAGGGTTAGTAAGGGTCTCTCCTGTGTGGTCCCATTGCACTCTTTGGATGTCTCTTAGTGTATTATATTTAACTTATTTATTTATGTGTTTGTCTCCCCTACTAGGCGATAAGTCCCTTGAAGGCAAGGTAGATTTCCTCTTCATTTTTATCCCCCCTCAACAGATAGTACATAGCGGCATCTCAATAAACGTTTATTGAGCAAAATTTATGTTTGCTGTGGTTTTTAGTGTCTCTCAGGGGGCAGTGGAGATTTAGCCATATTATAGTTGGTTCAATTTAGAAAAGTAGGGTTTCACAACTAACTACACTGTTAGGAATTACAGAATGACTTATAACTCATTGTATCTATATCTTGAATACTCTTGAAAACAGTATCAGTTTTATTATAAGATAACCACAAATCAGCTTAGAATGCTAATACTATGAATTGTGCTTGTATAAGAAATTAGAATCCATAAGAATTTTTTCCTCCTACTCTTGTATTTTGCTCAAATACAGGATAAAAATGTCTGGCAGGTGATTTGGGTTTTCCACAGTGTAGTGTTTTCTGCTGAATCATTTGCTTCTTATCAGTTGTGTTCCTCTTTATAGATAATTTCACGTTGTCTTCACTACCTGTTCTAAAATTTCCTTTGTTTCTTGCCTACTTTTATTACTATTGACTTCCTGTTCTGAAATAGGACAGTCATGTCGTTTTTGAGTTTTATCATTATAGGTGTTCTGTATATTGTGGAGAGACATTTTTTTTTTCAGTGTTTTGTATTTTCAGAAGTCAGTGCCCAGGAAAATTCTAGGACCCTGAACTTGTGCTCATATTCAGCATAAGGATGAATTTGATTGTCTAGAAAATGATCCAGTAAAAATTCCTTTATATTAGCAAATCCCTAACTTTGAGAGTAAATGTATTCATTTGCTTGGGTTACCATAACAAAGTACCACAGTCTGGGTGGCTTAAAACACAGAAGTTTACAGCCAGGCGCAGTGGCTCATGCCTGCAATCCCAGCACTTTGGGAGGCCAAGGCAGATGGAAGACTTTAGACCAGGAGTTCAAGACCAGCCAGGCCAACATGGTAAAACCCCATCTCTACTAAAAATATAAAAATTAGTCGGGCATGGTAGCATGCTCCTGTAATCCCAGCTACTCAGGAGGCTGAGACAAGAGAATTACTTGAATCTGGGAGGTGGAGGTTGCAGTGAGCCAAGATAAAGCAGAAGTTTATTTCTTCACAGTTCTGGAGGCAAAAAGTCCAAGATTAATTGTCAGCAGGGTTGGTTACTTCCGAGGACCTCTTCTCTTTGGCTTAGGTTTTCTTCCAGAGGTTTTTCTTCTTCCCTTGTGCCTGTTTGTGTCCTCGCCTCTTCTTGTAAAACCACCAGTTACATTGGATTAGGACCTACCCATATGACTTCATTTTAACTAATTATTTCTTCTAAGGCCCCATTTCCAAATACAGTCACATTTTGAGATATTGGGGGTTAAGAACTTAGGAAGTCAGCACATGAACTGGGGAACATATGGTTCAGCCATAATAGTGCATACTGTGGCAGTTTATCCCATTCTGATATTGAAGTACTTTGCAGTGACTACTCAGTAAATACATGTATACTTCTTTGCCTTTTCATAGATCCAAATGCTACCTTTCTTTCTGCTCACAGTTTTACCCTTGCTGATTTCCTGAAGCCACTGGCTTCTCCAAAGTGGCTGGTGAGGAAGGAATGCAAATGCAGCTGTCTTTTGGAATTCTGGGATAAAAGTTTTGTCAGAAACAAAAAAGTACTTACTTGGATACCTGTCTTTAAGATGATAATGATGATGATGATGCTACCATTTACTGAGTGCTTATTTTGGGCAAGTCATTGTGTTGTTGTTTTCACAACAAACATACAGAATACATGTTTTTATCCCTACTTGATATATGAGGAAACTGAGGCTCACAGAGATGAAGTAACTTTGACTTGCATACTGCTTATTTTGTGTTTTCTTCTTTACGGCAGCTGTTTGGTTCTAAAGGACTATCAATTGTAAAAGTAGAAATGTGGAAAAGAAGTGAAGCCCATATCAAATTCATAGCCACTCAGCTCCTGGGTGGCAATATGAGACCTAAGGGTCCCAGAAGTTGTGAGCCGGTTACTCTAGTGACTGAATTCCACCTGGGGAGAGGTTTGAAGGCAAAGCACAATCTAACTCCTAAACTGGATGGATTGACTCTGGGTTATGTTAAGCCAGGAGTTTTGGACTATGGCCTGGATTGAATTACAGTTGTCATGACAACCCTGATTCAGAGGTGGCTCAAAAGATAGCTTCAGGATAGGCAATTTGTGAACACTAGGAAAGTAGATTACCAAAATTGTTGTATGATGAGATTATAGGACAGTATTACTGGGGACAGCTTGGAATGAGTTAGACCACTGGTTCTCTACCCTAGCTCAGTAAGAGAACAACCTGGATAACTTTCAAAATGCCTGGGTTTCAACTGTAGAGATCTGTATTGAGACAGGTGTGGGCCTCAGCATCTGTAGTTGTAAACAGTTACCAGAGTAAATCTAATGTCCAACCAAGGTTAAGAGTTAAGGAGCTGGCTCATGCCTGTAATTCAAGCATTTTGGGAGGCCGAGGTGGGCGGACCACCTCAAGTCAGGAGTTTAAGACCAGCCAGGCCAACATGGCGAAACTTCATCTTTACTAAAAATACAAAAATTAGCTGGGCAATGCAGCATGTGCCTATAGTCCCAGCTACTCAGGAGGCTGAGGCGGGAGAATTGCTTAAACCTGGGAGGCAGAGGTTGTAGTGAGCCGAGATCGTGCCACTGCACTCCAGCCTGGGCGACAGAGCGAGACTCTGTCTCAAGAAAAGGAATTGAGGAATGAGGCCAGGTCAGTGGGCAAGCAATGGCCCACTTATCAAATCTGGCCTGCTGCCTGATTTTATATGACCCATGAACTAAGAATAATAGTTTCTACATTTTTTAATGGTTGGAAAAAAAAATCACAAGAAGAATAAGATTTTGTGACACATGAAAATTATTTTATGAAATTTGCATTTCAGTGTTCATAATTCAGCTCTCATTGGAACAGGGCCATGCTCATTCATTTACATATTGCCTGTGGCTGCTTTCATGCTACAGGAGGAGAGCTGAGGAGTTGTAAGAGAGACCATGTGGCTTGTGAAGCCTAAACAGTTTTCTATGTTGTCCTTTATAGAAAAATTTTTGCTGATCCCTGAGTTAGTCTAAAGAGAAGCCATCCACACAGCTGGCTTAGAATTTGTAAAAGGAAGCACAGGTTTGTGTATCCTTTGTGTTCATGTAGTCTATTTTGCATTTTAATTTCCTGTGGCTTTTGTTTCCCTAGCAGAGGGAAATTGATGAACCTATAGCAAGTTTGTTCAATAAAATTTTCATTAGAACAGATTGAAACGTACTTTTCTCTTGAAAAAACACAAATACAAAGAACACAATGTCCATAGAACAAGATGACCCAGACTTTTTGTAATACTTCATTGGGAATCTGCTAAATCCCTCTAATAATCATTGCCTATTTCATCCTCACCCTTCAACCTTTTCTTTTTCTTTTTCTTTTGTCTTTTCTTCATCTTTCTTTTCCATATTCGAGATTAGTAACATCTGGGTGTCTGAGAGCATTCCCCTTCCTTGATTCAATGTTGGGAAAAAGGGAACAGTGTTTATAGAAATAAATTTTGTTTTGTTTTTGAGACAGGGTCTTGCTCCGTTTTTCAGGCTGGAGTATAGTGACGGGATTATGGCTCAAGGCAGTCTAGATCTCCCAGGATCAAGCAATCCTCCTGCCTCAGCCTCTCAAGTAGTTGCAACTATAGGTGTGCACCACCAAGCCTGGCTAATTTTTTTTTTCTTGGTAGAGACAGGGTCTCACTATGTTGCCCAGGCTGGTCTTGAACTCATGGACTCAAGTGATCCTCCTGCCTTGGCCTCCCAGGGTGCTCGGATTACAGGCATGAGCCAACACACTCAATCAGGAATGATTTTAACATAAAAAGCAAGATTAGGAAAATACCACTGATTGTCTGTCATGTTGGTTTATTTCTTTTACCTTTTACTTTTCATCAAATTGGATTCAGAAAACAAAAAGAGCATTAAGGTTAGGAAAATTAGCAGAAAATAGAAAACAAGGGAGAAAGATAAATCCCTACCATTAGGATGTGTTTTGTGCAGGGAAGTAGCCATTCTGCTTCCAAACCAGCCCATCCAGTTCAGAACGAGAGAGATTGAAACCTTATGCTTGGGTGCACCACTTTAGGCCTTTGCTTATTTTGTTTCTATGCGTACTTTTGGCAGTGGTAATGGTTGGGGGGTGAGAGAACGCAAGAGGTTGATGTATATTTATTAGTTTTGCAAGTGTATGATACCATGGATTTTTTTTGAAAAATGATGATGAACATGTATCCATTGAACTGATAGGAAAAACTATTTGATTTCCAAATAGTTTATAGAAATCAATGAATTATAGTTTTCAATGACCTTGAGAGTCTCCTTGTGAAACTGCTTGGTATCCTGGGTATTGTGAGCAAGGCCACATTCATATTTACATATTCTCATTTTTATCCTTCCTTCCCCCATTGTAGTGAAGTGGCTACAATCCCAGGCATATTTCTCCTACAGCCACCTGGAAGGAAGCCAGTAATGTCATTACAGATGGCAGTGTGCCCAGACTATGTTAAAAAAGCATCATCTCTGCTACGAATTAAGTTTTGGGAAGGGTGATGTTTGCTTTTATATTAACATTTTGGAAAGGCTGAGTGGCAGATATGTTAGAAGCAATCTTCTTATTCCTAAATTCATGCTTAAATGTAATTGTCCTTTAGTTTTCCCACTCCTAACTTTGGAGTCTGCTGGATGATGGGTGGTTTGGGGAAGAAAAAGGTAGGTAATATTTGCATATTTTGTATTTCATATTATATTTCATATTAGGGCCTCAGCTTATTTTCCTTTCCTTTTTTTTTTAGGGTTCTGTACATTGGCCTGGCTTGCAATACGGCTCGCTATATTTATATTTCCTATCTGGAGAATGCCTGGACTGTTCTCCCCATGGAAGTTCTTCAAGGTAAGTTAAAAGCTGGGATTAAAATTATTTCTCTGTCTACCCTGAGCTATGGCTAAAATCCCAGTGGCCTTCAGCATCTGATTCTGTAAAGGCCTGCTGTTTCATGTGATTTTGAAGTGGTTGTTAAGGAAGAGATGACGTCAGGAGGGAGGGTTCCTCAGTTACCTGAGTGCTGCTCTGTGTTGAGCCAAACAAACCTGGACTTGACCCCACTCTTGTGATTAAACAAAGGAAGAGGAACTCTAGAATAAACTCCTGTGCACAACTGTTAGACGTGAACTTCAAAGGTGGTTTTAAAATATATAAAAAAAAAAATTACCTTTTAAAGTTTTTGGTGTTTTTTAGTTTTGTGGGTTAACTATACTTATTGAAAAAAGATTGTTGTCATAATTATCTCTTCAGTTATTTTTGTCACATCTGGTGACTTATAACTAAAGCTTTATATAAACACCATTGTTTTCCCATAAACTTTTGAAAATCTCTGCTTAAATGTCCTGCCCTGAGTTCTCTTTGCTTCAGTGTACTGTTTCCCATCAAGACATAACTGAAAAAGTTTCTAGAAGGCTCTTGTTATATGGCTGAAGAGTGCTGAAAAAATGGATTACTATTCAAAGCTGATTGCCATGTTACCAACTACATCCTGAAAAGCCCTGTGAGCAGCTTGGCTAAACCATGTAGTGATTGGCATCATGATTAAAATAAAGGTTCAGGACAAGATCGCTGGAGTTGAGTGACAGCCCAGGCTACTAAATCATTAATTGCACTAAACAGTCTGTGATTATATACAATTTCATTAGCTTTATAGATTGCCATTATTATTTTCCCTTACCCTAAGGAGATACATGTGGTACAATCAACATAATTAATTTCTTGTCATGATGAAAGATTGAAAATTCCAATCTTTTGAGATGAAAGATTCAAAATTATACATCTAAACAGAATGTACAAAATGCCAGCTTATTCATCAAATTCCATCATGGCAATGAAGAAAGAACTTATCCTAATCGAAAGGAGATATAATTTGTATTCACATTATAATTATAAAATTCAAGTATATATACACTTTAAGAGGCTTTTCTCAGATTTGATGTAATGGTATAGCTGGTGAAAGGAGATTTTGTTTACAAATATATAGAAAATGGAAACTTGGTCTTATAATAAATTATTGTTTCAAATAATTAGAACTCTGGAAGGGTCTTGGGATGAGACACACATCTCAGCTTTGTGTCATTTAAGATAACAAACCATTAAACAGGAACTGCAGGTAAGAATGATTCAATAACAAGGTAATATATGCAACACAGTTCTTAGGGTTTCCCACCTCTGGTTCCTGTTCTGTCCTGACTTGGCTTATCTGCTTGATTTATTGGTATGCTACAGTGAACAGACTCTATAAATAAAGATTTGTATACCTACAGAAAAGAAATGACTATATATTGTAATAATATATACATATAACTTTTTTCTCCTTTTAGTTTAAAATCAATTATGTGAAAAAGGACAGTTTGCATAAGTGACTGAAGAAAAGAGAACATCCATGAAACGGTTAAAGAACAACAGAATAATTTTATAAGAGGAAAAAACAAACGCTGTGTGAATTTGAAAACTCATTTTTCTCTTAATATATCAAAGATGTATTAAATGGCGACTAAGAGCCAGGCAGCATGCTGGGTGCTGAGAATGAAATAAAATATATACATATAATAACTCAGGCCTCAAGGTCTTACCATCTGTTCCGGAAGCCAGATGTGCAAACATAATAACTATACAGTGTGTTAGATGGAATTGTAGAAAAATGTTCTAGGTAACAGATAAGGAGCCTGGTGGAGGGAATAATTAACTTTGTGAAGCAGGGAGTGGGAGGATAAAGATTGTATTCAAAAATTCCCTAAGGAAATCACCTAAGCCGGATTCTGAAGGGCAAATAGGAATCTACCAGGTGGCCTAAAGGAAGTAGGCATTCCAGCATGGGGGAAGAGCTGTGTGTGAAAGCACAGAAAACAGAATGGCCTCTTCAGGGAGTATAAGTGGTGTGCTGGTTTAGGGCCTGAAGCATTTATCATCTCAAGCTGCCAACCCAGGACATGTTTTTATAATACTTGTATACACCTCAGGGGTGTTATCCCAGGATTTAGGGAGCTGGCCATGTTCTGAATCTAAATAGGAATTCTGCTTCCCATGGCAGGCTACAACACATACTTCTATGCTTCATTTTATTCTCCCCTATGCCAGTAGAAACCTAGTTACCGATCTGAAGCCAGCGAAGAGGATCTGTAAATACAGCCTCGTAGTCCAACAGAGGGCTCTGTGACCAGTTTCCACAGAAATCTTTGTTTCTAAAGCCAGAGGAGATGGTTTCACTCCCTGGCAGGAGTGACTGCTGAGCATTTTGACTGTGCAACAACATCAGAATCCCTTGCCTTTGTTTGACCCATGCCCACTCCATGGAAAACAGTGGATTATTCATGTGGAATAAATCTTGCATCACAGGAATACATTTCTGACTGAAGAGGTTTGTTTTGCTAGTTTGGATCCTTCTACCTTTACAAGGCTTACCCAAATGGCTTTAAACTCCCTGTGCTTAAAGGAGACTCTACTTAGGATGCAGTAAGGCAGGACATGATTACAACAAAACACTGAATGATTTAATTACAGGACAAGCCCACTGTCACAATATATAGCCCTTAATTCCTTGACTGGAAATGTTATCTGATGATTGTCAAAGACCTAGTCTGGGGAAGGAGGAGGCGGGGGAATGGGATGTTGTCTCTCATCATTGGGCATCTTGACTCTGAAAAATCAGTACTTCTGTTTTTTGATTCCCAGCCAGTGCCACACAAGAGAGTCTTCCTTAAAAAAAACAAATAAGCAAAGTCTGTCTCTTTATCCTACCACCCGTGCTTTATCCCCCAAACACCACAAGAACTAGTACTATCTAGTGGGTAGCTGAAAGGGAGGAGAAAAAAGACGTGCCTCATTCTATAGCCCCCGCTACCCAGCCCTTCCACTTTGGGGTTGTATGTAACTGTTGGTGGAGGATCCTTGTTATCCTTCAGTCTTGCAGTTTCTTGATTATTCTCTCAGCGCATGTTGTTAATAATTAGTAGATGGGTTTGCAAAGAAACAAATTTCCCCTTCTCCAGGCTTATAGGAAGGAAGCTATTCAGGCCTTATTTGAGTATCAAGGTAAGACCATTGGATCCTGTTTGAAATTGTGAGGTCATTTTTCTCCCATAATCTTTCTCATGTTCAGTAAATATTCTCTTGCAGCTATATCTTTTTTAGCAATTCCGCTAACATTTGCAGCAAACATGTTATTCAGTAGGCAACTGGTAATACCATATAAAGAAGCAGAAAACGTATTTCCTCCCTGTAGGAAATCTGCAGTGTATTTAAAAAAGAGGTAGTGAGTCTAACTGCATAAAAGCATTGCTGGATGGTGGTGGTAGTGATTAGTTTATATTTATTTCTCAAGACATCATTTAAAAAACCCATAGGTATTTTCTCCTTTTATTTTGTACAAAGAACAATTAAACATTCATGATTTTGTTCAAGAATATAAATATATGATTAAAATAAAGCCCAAACTTGTTGTTCTCCTTCCTGTGTGAGTATTGATTGTGAATCCTTGCAAAACTCAGAGACGAGTGTTTGTGTTAGTTTTGAGCAAGAATCAGAATTATCCTTGCTGTTAAAATGTATTTGAGGAGAGTAAAGCTCACCTAGGGGCTGCTATAACTAAAGAGCTCTTTAGAGTTACCTGAAGTAATAACTCCAGCACTGAGGAGTGAAAAGGAGATCTGGGCCAGTTTTCTCTCTGTAGGATGCTCTATCAGTGGGAGCTGGGTTAGGATTTCGATTAAGGATGGTTTTTAAATGTCATCAGTTAGGGGGACTTGAGCTGACATAAAGCTTTATTCTGTTTGTCTTATTTAGCATGCTTATTCAGCCAAGTAAGAACCATGTTTTCAGCCTGGGTAACCTAGGGAGAACCTGTCTCTACAAAATATTTAAAAATTAGCTGGGCTTGGTGGCGTCCACCTGTGGTCACAGCTACTGGGCAGGCTTAGGTGGAAGGATCGCTTGAGCCCGGAAGGTTGAAGCTACAGTGACCCATGACTAAAGCACTACACTCCAGCCTGGGTGACATAGTGAGACCCTGTCTCAAAACAGCAACAACAAACAAAACATGTTTTCCTTCTCTTATTCTCTGGAAGAGCATGGGGAACAAATACTAGTTTTATTTTCTAACTTAGTTTAAACCCTTGAACATAAACACCATGCTTATACTTTTTCAGTTCTCCAAAGAGATGTACATATCAGAAGATATACTATTAATGCTTGTTGTTTAATTCATTTTTCAGCCCCCTGTATCATGTACTACAGTTAGTATTTTATAATTTTTAGAGCTTTTGAATGATATAAGATATTCTATCTCAAAAACTTATATCTGAAGAAAATTTAAAAACTACATATTAAAGCTAATCGTTCAGTATGGTAGCTCTTCCTAGCATGACATCTTGCCATCCATAGCACATCTGTAAAAACATCCATGTACTTTCATTAGTACTTATACCCTCACCTCACTCTATAGATTAGCTGAGACAGATTACCAAAATATGCAATAATTTGGAAACCATAAAGTGCTAAGTCTTGAAGTAGACTATCTGGATTTGAATTCCAGCTCCCCTACCTATAAACTCTGTGTCTTTGTCCAAAATGCTTAATCTCTCTAAGCCACAGACTCTTGAGCTATAGGAGAGGTGACATGAGTATTTAATACACTAATCCATGCAAAGTATTTAGGACAGTACCTGACACACAGTTAGCTTCTAATAAATGCTAGAATACACACAATAACAAAAAAGTAAAATAAATTATAAATAGAAATCAGGACCAGAGAAAATATAATTTAAAAGATTCTGTTCTAAGGAGTTAAACTGCAATCATGCATTAAAGCCTGGCCATAAATTAAACTGAAGCCTAATGAACAAACATAATGGAAACATGACTAGACAGTGCACACTGTTAATAAAGTTATCTTTGGGGAAGATAAGTGAACTTTTTATTGACTTTGATATAAAAGCGGTTCTCATGTGTGGCTTCAGGTGGGAAAATACTGGGCATGTAGTATAGTGTTGCCAAGTCTTAACATTAAATTCCCTCAGTTTTGGGTGGCAGTCTTCTAAAACCTGCTTAAAGGCATAATGCCAGCATTTAAAACCCAAGGCATAATGCCAGCATTTAAATTCACAAGGGCCCCCAGAACACTGTTGCATCAGTTATAGACTTCTTTTTTAAAAGCAACTCATATATTTTTTTAGTTTGCAAGCTAGAGCTTATAGAAGAGATTTATTTCCTCTGTCCACTTTTACTTATTTGGTAGTTTTCTCCAAACTTACCCACAGTACCTTTTATCTATAAATGCTTTCTTTGTCATATCCCAACATGTAGACCACTGCCTACCCTGTTTGAGTCCTTGTGTTCAGCTGCTGTTACATGTCAGCCCTCTGCTGGGCACTGGATTTGTTTGTTCTCAAGGAGCTCAGTCTGCTTCCCTTTAGATAAATCCTGTCCCCTTTCACCTGCCAGACTATGAGCTTCATGGTGACTGAAGACATTATTTTGCATATTGTCGTATTTTCAAAGCCTAGCAGGGTATCTGGCACATAATATAGATGCTCAATAAATACTGTTGAATGCATTAAGGGGATTGATTCTTGCAGTCCTGTCCATCAATAGGTGTGGGAATGTTGGTTTTTAACACAAATTGTTGCATGTCTTATATAAAGTCTCTTTCGTGCAACACACGTAAGATCCATGCTGCTGCTGCTTAGTCCATTGTTCTTCGTAGGATCTTTTGCCATTTGTGGAAGGTCCATTGCTGTTAGTAGCCCCAACTCTGACAGAGAGACTGACTTGTTATTCACCATCTCTGTTTCCTTTTCTTCATGGACATGCAGCTAGACTCTATTTCTCAGCCTCTCTTGCAGTTAGGGATGATCATGTGATTAATTCTCGCCAGTGGAATAAAAGCATAAATGATAGGAGGAAAGGATAGCACATGGGAAATTTTATGGGTCAGCTTTAGAAGTGTGTCACTCCCTCCTCTGTCAGCTGGATATTGATACCTAGGGTAACCAGGCAGTGCAGATGGCAGTTTCTCTGCAACCTGGAACCCTGAATGACTATGGAGTAGAGCTGCTGCTACTCCTGTCTCCTGTTCATTAGACTTTGTGTGAGCAAGAAAAGAAAACATCTAATGTGTGAAACCACTAAGATTCCCAATGTACACTTTTTCTTTTATTGCCTGCCTAATGGAGGCCTTTCCTTAGGAAGAATAGCCTCTTACTGATTTTTCACCAAGTTGATCTTTCAGAAGCTTTTTCTTTTTTTAATCCCAGAACTAATTGAAATGTATGCTTTGGTCTATTAATGAAAAAGGTTTATCACAGCTGATTCTGTGTGCCAGTGCTAAAGGGATACTTATGTTTTGTTCAGTGAGCATAAATCTGTGGCAGAGCAAGAAAAACAACACAAGCCCACTTCCCTAGTACTGTGTCAGTTCTCACTCCTCCCAGCCATTATAATGTGATTTCCCCAAGCCAAGCAGCATTTTACAAAGAGCAGCTGTCTCCTTAAGAAGAAAGGACATTTTTTCTGCTCATATATGCCATTTATTTCAGTAGAGCATTCTTGTGGGCCAAGACTGAACAATTTTGAAATGCGTGTTGCAGAATCAGATACCAGTGTTGAGTGCTACAAGGTAGAGTATTTGAGGCATTTAAAAATATAAATGGCATATCAGCTCTTTAGAAAGGGTGGAGAAGAAGCTATTAAGAGTATCCATCTTTTTGGATTAAAGACTTAAACATAATACCTAACACCATAAAAACCCTAGAAGAAAACCTAGGCAAAACCATTCAGGACATAGGTATAGGCAAGGACTTCATGACCAAAACACCAAAAGCATTGGCAACAAAAGCCAAAATAGACAAATGGAACCTAATCAAACTCCACAGCTTCTGCATAGCAAAAGAAACAGTCATTAGAGTGAATCAGCAACCAACAGAATGGGAAAAAATTTTTGCAATCTACCCATCTGACAAAGGGCTAATATCCAGAATCTACAAAGAACTAAAACAGATTTACAAAAAAAAAAAAAACAAGCCCACTCAAAAGTGGGCAAAGGATATGAACAGACACTTTATAAAAGAAGACATATATGAGGCCAACAAACATATGAAAAAATGCTCATCATCACTGGTCATTAGAGAAATGCAAGTCAAAACTACATTGAGATACCATCTCATGCCATTTAGAATGGCAATCATTAAAAAATCAGGAGACAACAGATGCTGGAGAGAATGTGGAGAAATAGGAATACTTTTACACTGCTGGTGGGAGTGTAAACTAGTTCAACCATTGTGGAAGACTGTGGCGATTCCTCAAGGACCTAGAAATAGAAATTCCATTTGACCCAGCAATCCCATTACTGGGTATATATCCAAAGGATTATAAATCATTCTACTATAAGGACACATGTGCATGATTACAATAGCAAAAACCTGGAACCAACCCAAATGCCCATCGATAGACTGGACAGGGAAAATGTGGCACATATACACCATGGAATACTATGCAGCCATAAAAAACAATGAGTTCGTGTCCTTTGTAGGGACATGGATGAACCTGGAAACCATCATTCTCAGCAAACTGACGCAAGAACAGAAAATCAAACACCGCATGTTCTCACTCATAGGTGGATGTTGAACGTTGAGAACACATGGACACAGGGAGGGGTGCATTACACACTGGGGTCTGTCGGGGGGAAATAGGGGAGGGACAGTGGCGGGGGGAGTTGGGGAGAGACAGCATGGGGAGAAATGCCAGATATAGGTGATGGGGAGGAAGGCAGCAAATCACACTGCCATGTGTGTACCTATGCAACAATCTTGCATGTTCTTCATGCAATAAAACCTAAAATGCAATTAAAAAAAAGAAT
>CAUYQU010048069.1:0-19478 GCA_963574635.1 Cheracebus regulus
GAAATACAAAGTAACACAACTAATTATCTCAAATGTTAATTAAGTATACAGGCATAGGAAAAAGACTAAAAGTAGGTATCCTTCCTTTGGCAACCAAATTAAGGATGATATATAAAATTTGTTCATATACACGTGTGTGTGTGTGTGTGTGTGTGTGTGTGTGTGTGTGTGTGTGTGTATAAATTTTTTTTTTTTTCAGATGGAGTCTTGCTCTGCCATCCAGGCTAGGGTGCAACGGCATGATCTTCGCTCACTGCAACTTCTGCCTCCCAGGTTCAAGCAATTCTTCTGCCTCCCTCCCAAGTAGCTGGGATTACAGCTAAATGCCACCACACCCAACTAATTTTTGTATTTTTAGTAGAGATGGGATTTCACCAGGTTGGCCAAGGCTAGTTTGGTACTCCTGACCTCAAGTGATCGGCCCATCTTGGTCTCCCAAAGTGCTGGGATTACAGGCATGAGCCACTGTACCTGGCCTTCTTATATTTTTTATGTTTTCTTAATTTCTCCAAATTGACATGAACTCAATTATTTTTATCATCATTAATACAACTACACAAAAAACTCAACAGGTTCAAAAACTGCAAACTACAAAAATAAAACAGAAATGTTCCTACAAGATACAACCAAGGGTATTCTGTAAGGTTGATAAACAGTACTATAGACTAAAGTGAATTACATCAGAACCTGGAAGAGTCTCTTACATAGCTTAGTGGTTATGAGCTTGAATCTGGAATCAGAGTCCTAGGTTCAAATCCTGGTCCTGGACCTTAGGCAAGTTCCTTAACTTTGCTAAGCCTCCATCTGTAAAATGGGAATATTAAATAGTACCTGCCTCATGGTAATATTGGAATTACCTAAGATGATATACATAAGCTCAGTGGTGAATGTCTTGCAACCAGAGCAAATCTGTCATAAAAATCAGTGCTCTCTCAGCCTCTATCCATGGCAGACATGCCTAATGGATTACAATACTCCTTCCTGCTAAGCCAATACTCCACAACCCAGTGCCACTAATCAATAGAAACTGATGTACAAGTTAAAACTTATTTCAGTCCCTAACCCAAATCATTCCAATAAGCAATAGTAGCATGTTTCCAACAAATGTGATACTTTTTGTTCCATTTTAGTCAAAACTTGCTCAACTAAAAATCTGAGTATGAACTCCTAGCAATTAGATTACTGATGACTAATGTCAGTGCTTCAGTTTTAATGACCAAACTTATTTTTTGGTGCACATAAACTAATCAGATCATAGATATTTCAAAATAAAGACTATGAATTTTACTACCTTTCAAAAGCTAACCTGTATTTATACCACCATATACCTTTGATAATTGATAAAAGAAAAGCAGGAAATGTATAAGGAGAAAAAACTTTTTCTCTGAACATAACCTTTTCAGCTGCTCTCCGGTAAGCTCTCGTACGGAATCGTAGAAACACAGAGTCTCTAAGGAACTGCAAATAAGGGTCAAAGCCAGGGGGCCGCAGTCCAGCACCCAAATTAGAAGGAAACGAGCTCTCCACCAGGGTACTAATAAGCTGGCAAAAGGCCCGAGTCAATGGGTATTCTTCACACCGGGATTCTATTTCATTTAGTTCAACCTTCCAAAGAAAAAGAAAAAAAACTTGGTAATAAAAACTACTAGCTATGAAGTGCAGAGTATTATGCAGACATTAACTTATTAATAGTGCTAACTCACACCAAAAGACATAACAGATATTTCTGTTTTTCATTTACAGGAAAATATAAAAAAGTATTATATGCATCTAGATGAGTCAGATGGAAGAACTTCAAATTCTCCTTTATTGTCCCCAAACTTGAATTAAAAACAGAAATCTTTAATGTTTCTTTTCAAAGAGAGGAAGAGTTAGAGAGAAAAGAAAAGAAAGGAAAACAATTCTCACTTCAGGTTGACTCAAGTAATTTAATTAAATTGAGTTAAAAATCAGGAAATTTCCATTTGGATGGCTGCCATGTAACATCCTTTTCCAACCTGAAACACTTAGTATTTTGGTTCCTTTTATTAAAAGTTTCATCTCTATTTCAACACTGATCAGAAAACCCTTCAAGTAAAAATACATTAAGTTTGGAAATTATAGAAACTTAAAAGGGTAAGAATGATTCAGCATTCTTATCATTACATGTATGAATTAATTAGCATTTAAACTAAAAGGAAAACTTTACCTCAATACCAATAGCTTGCCTCTGGCTTGGAATCCTCACGGTCTGCAGTATCTTAAAATAATAAGAAGTAGATGTCAGGAGCATTCCCCATTCGTCAATGAATAGTAGTGGCTTTGCAATATAATAGTCACATACCTCACCCACTGGACCCACAAATCTCACAATGTTCATCAGAAATTATAATCAATTAGTCCCTCGATGGACTTTCATTAGCAATTCTGTCAGGTTGAGATAGCACTTTTGACTGTCTGGGGTTCTGAAAAATTGATAGTTTCTAAGAGCACACAGGACATTTTTTTCAGCAAATTTCCTCTCAGATATTCTAGGAAACGAATCTTTAAAAAGGATTTATGGGATGAAATCTCACCAGTGTTCAAGATACTGGACTGTTTAAAACTAGCCCTACTGATGGCACAAGAAACTCAAAAAGTAAACTTAACAATAGGTTTTTTAAAGGAGGCTGAAGTTTTGAGTTAAGATGTTCTGCTGGACACAGTGGCTCCCAAGGCGGGCAGATCACGAGGTCAGGAGAGTGAAACCATCTGGCTGACACGGTGAAACCCTGTCTCTACTAAAAATACAAAAAAAAAAAAAAAATTTTTTTTTTTTTTTGCCACCATGCAGGGCATGGTGGCACACATCTGTAGTCCCAGCTACTAGGGAGGCTGAGGCAGAAGAATTGCTTGAACCCGAGAGGCAGAGGTTGCAGTGAGCCAAGATCACACCACTGCACTCCAGCCTGGATGACAATGCAAGACTCCGTCTCAAAAAAAAAAAAAAATGATGTTCTGTCTGGGCCTAAGTAGTCTATGATGTAATAAATAATACTACTGTCATAATACTTTACTTTCTTGCAAATCAGAAGTACAGTATTAGGTGGAATCCTTTAAGAACAATAGTGTTGCTCTAAGGATACAAATGTTTAAACCCAATCACATTTGATTTCAGGTGTAAAGAAGCACTAAGCCGGTAAGACACTAGTAAGTACTGGTACATTCAAGAATCAAAAAGTGAGTATCAATAGTAAGTCTAAACTTACTCAGTCTCTTGGCAAACCCCAATTCCATTAATTATTATGTTAACAAAGTATCAATAACATCTTCAGGATACATAGGTTAGAAAATAATCTAGAGTATTTTACTGCTTCAAAATGGTGGCTTCTATGAATAATGAGTTAGAATCTCAGACTTCCTTAAGTTGTATTACTCTAAGATATACATATTCCACCTAACCATTTTCCTAGAGATACATCTATAAAGCGCATCCTTATTTTCCTTTTTTATCACATATAAAATAATTATACCTGATAGAAAATGTTTAACGGAACTTGTCTCTATAGAAAAGAATGTTAATAATTTTGAAGTTATTGAGACTTCAAACATTCTATCATCCATTTATTTCCCCACGTCAGCATAGGGACATTCCCTCAGGGAGCAGAAGTCAAAAAATTCAACTGTCACATTCCCATTCTGCCCAAAGTGAAGTTTATGGTCCTGACAATAAACCTACATAACCACTAAAAAAAAAAAAAAAAAGTCTTCTAGATGCTGTTAACATTTCTGTGTAGGCTGGGCATGGTGGCTCACACCTGTAATCCCAGCACTTTGGGAGGCCAAGGCAGGCAGATCACTGGAAGCCAGGAGTTCAAGACCAGCCTGGACAACATGGCAAAATGCCATCTCTACTAAAAATACAAAAATTAGCTGGCCGTGGTAGTGCAACCCTGTAATCCCAACTACTTGGGAGGCTGAGGCACAAGAATTGCTTGAACCTGGGAGGTGGAGGCCACAGTGAGTTGAGATCACACAACTGCACTCACTCCAGCCTGGACAAACAGAGTGAAACCCTATATCAAAAAGAAGGGAAAAAATTCTGTGCAAACTTAACAGTTAGACCTGCCCTTTAATGGAAAAACAACCCCAGTGACCAGGTGTAGCTATATAGAGATACCTCACTCTTCTAGTATAGGGCAGGAAAGAGCAGATAAGAAAAACAAACATTCCCCGCATTTAATGACTGCAGGTGACTTGTGAAGGCTTACATCAGCCTGATTTAAACACAGAGTGGAGGAATTCTGTCCATCAAGTGATATCTTAGAGATACTGAAAAACAAGGTCTTCAGAGAGGTATAGTACATGAAGAACCAATCTCTGGTAACCTAGTGAAGTTACCAACCAATCTAAGAGAAAAACCCAAGTCTATTAGTTTCTATTGCTATGCTCGGTCCCCAAACTGTAACTCTAGTTAGGATGTTCATGATACACTATGAGTCCCAATCAAATGCTCTTGCCTCTACGGTATTATCAAGCCTAACTTTCCACATTGAAATAATATAAATAAGGGACTTCATAGCCCTACCTGAGTGTATTCCAATGACTGCCAGAGGGAAGCAGCAATTTCAGGAGATTTTCCAAAAGCTGCGAGTGTCTTCAGTAGCTCAGCTTTTAGAACAGGGGGAATACTGCATTGCAGGAGTCCCAGAATCACCACAACAGGGGTCCACTGAGGCTGTTCACAGAGTGCTAAGCGAGCATTTTCACTCTGAGAATTGACACAAAAAGAACGAGACTTTACATTTTTAAAAGTTAAGGAAATCACCAGTCATCATCTAAATTGCTATCATTTATACTGAGTCCTCATAGGTTTAATACATAGCAAAACAAAAATAAGCTTATCCTTTACGTTTGAAGTCTACCAACACATCAAATCAGATCACTCATTCATTCAAAGTAAAAAACTGTAGGAGAAATAAACTTTGTAGAATTACTTTTCCGGTTACAAGTATGAAAAATAACACAGAGTTAAATGGTCTGCAAGTGTTGGATAAATCTTACCTAGGCATCTTAAATTCTTTCTGGAACAATATATTATACTACAATATAAAGTGTGAATGAAAAAAAAATATCTTGTCCTTTTCTCGAAAAAAAATATGGAGATATACAGTATCAAGTATCATGACATTTTTTCGTTTTTAGTTGACATGTAATAACTACACATATTTACAGGGTACAGTGACATTTTGATACATGTATACAATATGTAATGATCCAATCAAGGTAATTAGGATATCCATCATCTAACATTTCTCATTTCTTTGTGTTGGGAACATTCAAAATCCTCTCTTTTGGCTTTTGAACATATACAATGAATTACTGCTAGTTATATTCACCCTGCAGTGCTATAGAATAACACTAGAACTTTCTTCTTCTCTATCTGTAACTTTGTATGTTAACAAACCTTTCCCTATCCTTCCCTCCCATTTCAATTCAGTGAGAAACAGTTAATAACTCACATCTTGATGCCTAATCATGTTAAGTACTACTAGAAAAGCCAAAAACTTAGAAGATATTATTCCTACCTTTCAGAGAGAATGTCAGACTATTCTAGTGAACAACAGACATAACTAAAATATATTTTTGAGTTGGGAAATTATACACAGTAATGAAAGTAATATGTTTTATAAAGACCAATTTGGTAGTGGCAGGTAAAATTGTTTGGTCTAAGGAGAGAAAAAAAAATTGAGTAAATAACTTTTAATTAAAATATTCTTTATGTATACACACATATAAATGCACACATACACCTCTACACCTATGCTGGAAACCTAGAAGCATATGCATCCAACAACTGGTTCTTATTTGCCTTTCTGACTATTTTCTTTCAGGCTCAGGCTATTATTTTTATACTAAGATTATGCCAATGAGCAGGGCTACCATAACTTACACCTTCTAGAGGTCAAAAAACAAAGAACTTAAGGGCAGAATACTATATAAATGTCTATATAGGCTAAGTTTACTACTCTCAAATTAAATTAAAAGAAAATGCTTAGGGCTCTTAATATGCTACTGTGCTATAATACAAATAAAATTATGCTGGGGATGGGTTACCTACCCAAGTAATGATGGTAGATGTGAGCTGCAAAAAAGCAATCAATCCATCTTGCTCCTTCTGGGTGATGCCACGGGAAGGAAGATGACGGTACTGGACGCTATCTGCACTTGGAAGATCCTTCCGAAGGTGTTCATGGTAAAGCATTAAGGAGTGAAAGAAATGATCCCAGGAAACCGGACTGCCACCTGCTCCCTGAATATTTTCAACTATAAAGAAAAACAGCACAGAATTTTCTTTCAAAAACATCTAAGCATTTGCTGAGAAATGGAGAGAAAATTAAGTTAAAACAAAAAAAATTTTTTTTTTGAGAGAGAGTCTCTCACTCTGCCACGCAGGCTGGAGTCCAGTGGGGTGATCTTGGCTCACTGCAGCCTCTGCTCCCCAGGTTCAAGCAATTCTCCTATCTCAGCCTCTCAAGTAGCTGAGATTACAAGCAGGCATGCACCATGTCTTACTAAATGTTGTATTTTTAGTAAAGACGGGGTTTTACCATGTTGGCCAGGGTGGTCTAGAACTCCTGACCTCAACTGATCCTACTGCCTCGGCCTCCCAAAGTGCTGGGATTATAGGCATGAGCCACTATGCCCAGCCTATAACAATAAATTGATTGCCTTTGTCTTAGCACAAAGGCAATCTTTGTCCTAGATAAGCAGTGTGCTGAATATGGGTTAGAATCCCTCTGTGAGCTAGAACTCCAAATTAATTTTTCCTCTGGATTAACTTTTACTTAAGAAAGGCGGTACTGCCCATGTAAATGTAAAGGTGAGTTACTTTGGATGTCAGTTACCTACTTCACATCCAGGAGAGTTCTCTGTGTTCTCAAGTAACTGTACAGGGCTGATTTTTCCCACAGAATAATTCACAAATGTTGAGTTTGAATTTCCAAAGAAAGAGATAACTACAGTCTTAATTTGTGAATTACACTACTCCGTTGCATACCAAACATTGGAAGCAAAAACATAGCACACAAGACTGGCAGGCTTGACAGAGTAGTCAGAACACTGGCTTTGGAGTCAAGCAGTTTCAGCTCCCATCATGGCTCGCCAAATAGCTGTGATGTTGGGTAAATTACTTAACTCCTCTAAACCTCAGTTTCTTCAGATGTAAAAATAAAAATATCTACCTAACAAAGCAGATGCTTCATTTCTTTTCCCTTTTGCAGTGTTTTTGGTCTCACCAAACCAGTTTGAAAATTAAATAAGAAAACTGGGAGAGGGTCAAGAGAAAAATTCTAAGTACTGAAATTAAGAGAAAAAAAAATACTTACAAAAATAAATTAATCAAACTTATAAGGCAAGGGATATGCTTTCTTTGTGGGCCAGACGTGATCTGGAAATTTTCATACATTAATTCTGATTTGTCAAAATGAACTGTATTTCATAAAAGAGAATGGCAAAATTCCCTAATCTGTGAGACCATAATCACAGCATCACTACGCATAAAGCCATAAGTGTGCTTCTTTCACCCTATTGTTATAAAAATAATTTATACCTCTGGTGGAACCTAATTAAATACCAATGTTTTTAACAGGTAGTGGGCTACTGAACCTAAGAGTACAACCACAACTTTAACAACCTCCACATATTCCTTACCATGACTACTACCATTGACTTTGAGCAGGCTGAAACAATAGTGGGCACATTGGGGCCCATTGGCCAATCCCTGGAGCATTTTCAAATAAGGAATATAAATAGTTGGAGGCAACAGGTCACCCATTTGCCTAACGAACTTTGACAAGACAACCTGAAAAAGAGAAAAACAAATAGTTTTTATAACGTGTATCTTAACTTTAAGGCAACACGGACTAGCTAATAAAGACTACATATAAACTAAAAGTAGTGCTCTGACTTAACCCTCACAAAAGACAAATTTAACTGATACTCTATTGATAAAAAATTGTGTTCTAAGCTTGTCATTAGCAATTTAATGCAATTATAAAATAACATCTTTGTGAACTAAAAGTACATTTTTTTCAAAATATCTCAAATGTCACGAAAGACCACTCACATTTTAAATATGTACGAGAGGTAACATTTACTCATCCAAAATCAATTCAAAGGTACACTTAAAATCCAGGGTTCCTAGATCCCAGCCAAATTAGTATGAAGACCTAAGAACTTGAAACTGTTTTTGATGGTAACTTAAGCTTACTCTGTTCTGTGGTCTCATCAATGCCACATTCCCACACTCCTGTTCTTTAAGTCCATTTCTTAATTTTCTCTTTTTTCTTATGTATATCTTAAACCTATTACCAACAACTAACAATATTACTCAAACTCACTAGTTGGAACTCAGAACTGAAAATACTACAGATGTCTGGTAGGTTTAACAATGGTTTTATGATGATGTAGAAAAATAACCTTATTTTTAAGAGAGATATACTTATTTAAATGTTGAGGGGTGGAATTCATGTATTTGCCTATAATTTACTTTAAAATAAAAGTAAAAATAATATAGTAGATGAAGCAAACATCATAAGATGTTAAGATGTGAAATTAAAATGTGGGGTATTCCTTGTAATTCCCTCTTCTGTATGTTTCAAATTTTTCATAACAGTGAGCTTTCTTAAAAACTTTAAAAATTTTTTAAATTTCTCCAAAACATTTTTTTTTTGAGACAGCGTCTTACTTTGTCACCCAGGCTGGAATGTAGTGGCACAATCACAGCCACTGCAGCCCAAATGATCCTCCCACCTCACCCCCCTGTGCAGATGGGACCATAAGCACACACCACCATGCCTGATTAATTTATAAGATATTTTTTATAGAGACAGGGTTTCACCATGTTGCTCAGACTAGTCTCAAACTCCTAAGCTCAAGCAATCTGACTATCTTGGCCTCCCAAAGTGCTAGAATTACAGATGTGAACCACTATGCCTGGCTCAAAACTTATTTTTTAAATGGGGAAAACACTGAAACAATACAGTTTAAAAAATGGCATCTGGTCTGGACTCCAGAAAAAATAAAAAACATATAGCATAAAAGCTTCTAGAACAGAAATCCCCCAAAATTAACACTTGCATGGCAATCTGCCCCCAGACCATTTTTTTAAATTTTTATTTTAAAGAGACAAGGTCTGTCTCTGTTGTCTAAGCTGGAGTGCAGTGGTGTAACCATAGCTCAGTGTAACCTCAAACTCGGGAGCTCAAGGGGTCCTCCTGCGTCAGCCTGAGCAGCCAGGACTACAGGTGCATGATACCACACCGAGCCAGTATTTTTTGTAGAGATGGGGTCTCATTATATTGCCCAGGCTGGTCTCAAATTCTGGCCTCAAGCAATCCTTCCACCTCAGCTTCCCAAAGCACCAGGATTACAGGTGTGAGCTACTGCCTAGCAATTCATTTTATTTGCCTCTGCACATCATACCTTAGTTAACACAGAATGAGCTTTTGCCTACATTATCTACAGACTCATCCATCAGTTAAAATGTCTAAGACTTCTCCTTTAATACTTGTACCTCTCCTATCCCCCACACTTGATAAGAATTATATATATTGGTTATTGTCATGCCTATGGAGAACAAACTAAAATACTAATAAAATTCAAGCAGGGCACAGTGTCGCACGCCTGTAATCCCATGGCTTTACAAGGGTTGACTGAAGCCAGGAGTTACACACCAGCCTGGTCATCATAGCAAGACCCTGTCTTTTACAAATAAATAAATAATAAAGAGACTAGATGCCTTTCTGACTCTAATAATTTAACATATATCCAGTACCTAATAAAGAGCTGACTACATAAACTTCAAAATCAACAGTACTTAAATTTTAATGGTTTCAAATTTTCTTTTATAAAAGAAAAAAGTAGGCTGGGCACAGTGGCTCATGCCTGTAAATCCAGCACTTTGGGAGGCTGAGGCAGATGGATCACTTGAGCTCAGGAATTACAGACCAGCCTGGGTAACATGGCAAAACCCTAGCTCTACAAAAAACACAAAAATCAGCCGGGTGTGCTGGTGCACACCTGTAGTCCCAACTATTCTGGGGGCTGAGGCGGGAAGATCACTTGCACCCAGGAGGTCAAAGCTACATTGAGCTGAGATCACACCACTGCACTCCAGCCTGAGTGAGACAGAGTGAGACTCCACTCCAGAAAAAAAAAAAAAAGTATTAATCTCTAAAGGTTATACTAGTGATCATTTGTGTTAACAGCAATAAAATCAGGAAGTAGCATCTTTCATGTTTTCAAGACTCCCAACCACAGTACCAGAGTATAAAAGAGGAAAACCTAAAGACTCACCTGGCGTTGAGGGGGCCGCTGATGAGCCACCCCTAGATAAGAACCCATAATAGCTGGAGTCTGAAGAGGCTCTGAGAGACACCAATATTCTAGAGTAAGCTCCAGATGAAAAGGGTTCTTTTTATACAGCTCGCCAATCTACAAAGAGTAAACAAAGACTGTAGAGAAATGTCTATGACTCAAAAAGTACTTTCAATAAAAAAAAGGACATTTAAAGTATCAGACCTGAAATTTTCCAAAGTTAGGGGAAAAAATAATGAAAAGAGGGAAAAAGGACAAGCTTTCTAATATAAAGGCTTACCAATAGCATTAAGTGTTCCAGATCCCTTCTAAGTGAAATGGGGGGTTCATTACCCATCTGCATACTCATGTGAATCATTCGAGCATCTTCTTCTGCCCGATTCCTCAGCTGCTTCACCTATTAAATTTAGTAGATACAGTTTAATATGTAAATGTACTGTATATGCTAATAATAATGAAATCAGGCAACTGTTGTGAAGTGATTACATACAAGAAAAACATTGTTTAAATACCTATTCCACTTTAGGTGACATGAAGAAACTTGCCAGGAATCTTAATTGCAATATTACCATCCATAATTTATAATATCTTAAAACTTCAATGCATTTCCACTACAGAGAAGTTAAACTTAACAGTAGCGTTTCTCAATGGGAACATTATTGACATTTGGGCACAACATTTCTTCACTGCATTGGATTATCCTGAATATTCCAGGTCATTTAGCATCCCTGGAACTACCTAACTATCAATAACAACACTGGAGTCACCATAACAAGCAAAACTGGCCCCACTCATTTTCAAACATACTCTGAAGAACATTATAGCCTCAGTTGAGAATCACTGCTTCACAACATAGGTGTGAACTAAATGCCAACAAAAATAAATAAATTCTGTTAAAAAAAAAAAATCATAGCTAGACAAATCCACAATTATAGTTGGAAATACTAACACTCCTCGCTCAATATTCAATAGAATAAATACACAGAAAATTAGTGAGGATATGGACAACTTGAAAAACTGTATCAACAAACTTGAGTTAATTGATATTTATAGAACATTCCACAGAACAGCAGCAAAATATGTGTTTCTTTCAGGTGTACATAGAACACTTACCAAGATAGGCCAAATTCTGAGCCATAAAACAAACCTCAGCAAATTTAATATAACTGAAATTCTACAAGGTTTGTTCTCTGAGCACAAAAGAATTAAACTAGAAACCTACGACAGAGATCTGAAAGTCTCCAAAATATTTGGAAATTAAACAACACACTTCTAAATAACCCACCAATCAAAGGAGTCTCAAGGAAAATTAGAAAACATATTAACCTGAACAAAAAAGAAAATGCAACATATCAAAATTTGTATGGCACAGCTAAAGCAGTGATTGGAGGTAAATTTATAGCATTATTAAATGCTTATATGAGAAAAAAGAAAGATTTCAAATGAACAATCTAAGCTTCTATCTTAAGAAACAAAATTAAAGGAGCAAAATAAACCCAAAGCAAAAGGAAGAAAATGATAAAAATAAGTGCAGAAATCAATAATGGTGAAGCAAAAATATAAGAAAATCAATGAAGCAAAAAGCTAATTCACTGGAAAGATCAGTAAGATCAATAAACTTCCATCAGGGTTAATTAAGAACCGGGAGAGAAGAAACAAATTACTAAATTTAGGAATTAAAGAGAAAAATCAATGTAGATCCTATAAAAACAAAAAGAATACAAGAATCCTAAGGGCAAATTTGTAATAATTAATTTATACTTTTCAGGAGATAAGGTATCAAAACTGCACAATATATTGCAAGTATAGACCCTTCAAGGTGCTTTTAAAAAATATACATTTCAAATAGGTGGTTTTATAATATAAATACAAAAAAAAGATGTTTTCTCCCTCATTTACTTCCTGCCAACATTTGATGGCTTCTTTGGCACAAAACAGCACACAGAGCATATACTATAAAGAACCGTTTAAAATGGCTCTAAGAATCGCTTTTCAGATGACAGTTACAGCTCAAGCCATCTATTCAAAAGTAGCCTTCGCATTATGGTTTTTTAAATCCATTATTTTACCTGTAGCCCTTTTATACACTGCAATTCAGGATCTAAACAATTGGGCAGGGCATGGTGGCTCACATCTGTAATCCCAGCACTTTGGGAGGCCAAGGTGGGCAGATCACCTGAGGTTGAGAGTTCGAGACCAGCGTGGCCAATATGGTGAAACCCCATCTCTACTAAAAATACAAAAAATCAGCTGGGCGTGGTGGCAAGTGCCTGTTACCCCAGCTACCTGGGAGACTGTGGCAGAAGAATCACTTGAACCCAGGAGACAGAGGTTGCAGTGAGCCAAGATCACACCACTGCACTACAGCCTGGGCGCAACAGAGGGAAACTCCATCTCAAAGCACACACAAAAAAATAAATAAAGCAATCTTAGCACTAATCCTTAGGGTGGCACGGGATTAGTAATTTTCTACCCACAGAAGCATTTACTAATTACTTTCTCATTTATAAACCATTCACAGTGTTGTCAAATATTTCTTTCTACTGACTTATCTCCAGTTAGGAGGACTTATTTAATGAGTCACAAACTGATTCATAACATGTACCACAACTACCAGCAAATGTTAGTCTATATTAAAACATTTTTATTAGTTTCCAAAACATAAAGCTAATCGGTTTTAAATTATTTTATAAAATTCTTTTACTATTTACTCATCCTACTTTATTACACTTACCTTCATTGGCATAAGTGCAAGGAAATCTGTGATGAGATTATGGACTCTGCGAATATAAAATTCATCCTGATAAAAGTTTTCTGATACCACTACAGATTCAGTGAGGAACAGGAAAACGTTGTCAGCAATTGCAAGCTCCGCCATTGCTTCATCTGCCTCTGTGAATTCTACAAGAGCTAGAAATACATTTTAAAAAACAGTACATGGAGGCAAAGTCATTAACCCAGATTGTAATTATATCTCATAATACTCTGCTGATGGTTCAGACATCTTCCCAGCCTTCTAGCATGTGCTATGCACAAAATGAGACTATATATAACTGTAATTGACTGATAAACCCCAAAGAACTACTTGAATGTACATTAGAAAAATACATACTCTTCGAAATAAAAACATAACTAATGAAAATTATTTTACAGATGTGTGATGCAACACTGATGTAGTCAGGGAGCTATTATCCAAACATTAACATATTAAATGGTGTTAAGGCTTTAATCCCAAGGAAATCTTATGGATCATCTGAAAAGTCTTCAATCCAATACCAAAACCTGAACATGAATAGGTAACTAACTGTACTAATTTGCTAACCGGGTAGCTAAAATTTAAAAACCAAATTTTAACTTGAATATAAACTTGTATAACTGTAATTTTTGTAATATTTTATTTGGAAAATATCAAGTACATATCTAAAAATAAGTATAATAAACCTCCACAGACCCATCGCCTATTTCAATACTATCAATTTATGATCAATCTTACTTCATCTATATCTTCCCCCCTCCACTCACATTTCATTAAAGCAAATTCCAGATTCCAGACAATTTAACATTTTACCAGTATTTGCAGTACACAACTCAAAAACATACTTAAGAAACAAAGCAAAAATTCACTACATACACACACACAACACCATTATCGTATTTATTTTATTTCATTTCATTTCATTTTATTTTGTGAGACAGGGTCTCTGTCACCCAGCCTGGAGTGCAATGGTGCAATCTCGGCTCACCACAACCTCTGCTTCCCAAGTTCAAGCAATTCTTGGGCCACAGCCACCGAAGTAGCTGGGATTATAGGCGTGTGCCAATACGCCTGGCTAATTTTTGTATTTTTAGTAGAGACAGGGTTTCACCATGTTGGCCAGGCTGGTCTTGAACTCCTGACCTCAAGTGATCCTCCCATCTCAGCCTCCCAAAGTGATGGGATTACAGTTGTGAGCCACTGCACCCAGCCATTGTCATATCTTTAAAACTAATTCATCAGTAGGGTGCAGTGGCTTCATCTAGACTGGCTTAATCTGACTTACATTCAACTTTCTGTTAAGAGTATGTCATAGGTTATGGTGTATCCTTCCATCAAGAACCATATTATGAACACTGCTTTTAAATTTTAAATATAAAACTGCTAGACAATTGTGTGGCAATCTGGCTTTGAAAAAGAATACTACACAGCTTATTCTGTTTGACTATCATACAGACCAAATACAAAGTCTGTTGCTGAAAGTACATTTTCCTTGCCTTGAAAGGGTCAGGAATAGATAAAAGCCAAGATAGTCTCAAACAGAGGAAAACGTATGATTGGTAGTTTGTTTTTTATTTTTTAAATTATTATTATTATTATATATATTTGTTTGAGACAGAGTCTTGTTCTGTCACCCAGGCTGGAGTGCAGTGGCACTATCTTGGCTCACTCCACTTCCTGAGTTCAAGCAATTCTCCTGCCTCAGCCTCCCAAATAGCTTGGACTGCAGGCGTGTGGCACCACATCTGGCTAACTTTTTGTATTTTTAGTACAGACAGGGTTTCACTGTGTTAGCCAGGATGGTCTTGACCTCCTGACCTCGTGATCTGCCCATCTTGGCCTCCCAAAGTGCTGGGATTACAGGCGTGAGCCACTGCGCTCAGCCTGTTTTTTTAATGTTTTCTTTTGTATTTTGAAATAAAGTCTGCATATCAGTCAGGTGTGATGGATCATGCTTGTAAGGCCAACATTTTGGGAAGCCAAGACAGAAGGACTGCTTGAGCCCAGGAGTTCGAGACCAGCCTGGGCAACATAGTGAGACCTCATCTCTACAAAAAAATCAAAGAATTAGCTGGACATGGTGGCACATGCCTGTGGTCCCACCTACTTCGGGGGCTGAAGTGGAAGGATCACTTGAGCCCAGGAGTTTGAGGCCAGTGAGTCATGGTCACACCACTGCACTACAGCCTGGGCAACAGGTAAAGACCCCATCTCAAGCAAACAAACAAATATCTGCATATTTACCCATATTATACAAACTCCTTGAGAATAAAATATTTTCTTAATTCTTTATTATGACTAGTAATAATGATTATAAAATTACTAATTATTGTTTTTAATAACAATTTTTTTCAAACCTTTACTTGAATTCAAAAACACTGGAATTAAAAGAGAATTCAAAAATGACTTCTTTTTTTTTTTCAAACAGATTACTCTGCTGCCCAGGCTGGAGTGCAGTGGTGAGATCTTGGCTCACTGCAACCTCTGCCTCCCAGTTTTAGCCATCCTCTGGCCTCAGCCTCCCAAGTAGGTAGGATTTTAAGCATGTGCCACACACCCAGCTAATTTTCGTGCTTTTAGCAGAGACAAGGTTTTGCCATGTTGGCCAGGCTGGTCTTGAACTCCTGACCTCAAGTGATCTGCCTGCCTGAGCCTCCCAAAGCTCTAAGAATATAGGCATGAGCCACTATGTCCAGCCAAAAAATTACTTCTTGAACACCATTAAGCTAATAAGGCATCATTAATGTCTTAATATAAATTGAGTTTCAATGCTTAAAAACAGTATGGCAAAATTCTGTAAAGCTTAGTGAAATTACAAAGATACTTGTTTTTGGTTTTTTTTTTTTTTTTTTTTTGAAATGGAGTGCCACTCTGTTGCCCAGGCTAGAGTGCAGTGGCGAAATCTCGGCTCACTGCAACCTCTGCCCTGACCCCCACCCACCAACTCCCCCAACCCAGGTTCAAGAGATTCTTCTGCCTCAGTCTCATGAGTAGCTGGAATTACAGATGCCAGCCACCACACCTGGTTAATTTTTTGTGTCTTTAGTGGAGATGAGGTTTTACCATATTGGCCAGGCTGGTCTTGAACTCCTGAACTCAAGTGATCTGCCTGCCTCAGCCTCCCAAAGCTTGGATTACAGGCATGAGTCACCACACCTGGCCAATGCTTGTTTTTGAATTTTTTTTGAGACGGAGTCTCGCCTTGTCACCAAGGTGGAGTGCGGTGGCACCATCCTGACTCACTGCAACCTCCGCCTCCTGGGTTCATGTTATTCTCCTATCTCAGCCTTCCGAGTAGCTGCGACTACAAGCACATGCCACCACACCAGGTTAATTTTTTGTATTTTCAGTAGAGACGGGATTTCACCATGTTAACTAGGATGGTCTCAATCTCCTGACCTCATGATCCACCCACCTCAGCCTCCCAAAGTGTAAAGATTATAGGCACCACATCCAGCCTGTGTTTTAAATTTTTTTTGAGATATGGTCTCACTCCGTCACCCAGCCTGGAGTACAGTGGAACAATTTCAGCTCATTACAGCCTCTGCCTCCTGGGCTTAAGTGATCCTCCTGCCTCAGCCTCCTGAGTAGCTGGGACTACAGGCAAGCACATGTCACCATGCTGGTCTAATTTTTAATTTTTTGTAGTGATGGGGTCTCACTATATTGCCCAGGGGTGTCCTGAACTCCTGGGCTCAAGCAATCCTCCCACCTCGGCATCCCAAAATGCTGGGATTACAGGCATGTTGCCCAGGCTGGTCTCAAATTCCTGTCTCTACTAAAATACAAAAAATCAGCCAAGCATGGCAGTGTGCACCTGTAGTCCCAGCTACTCAGGAGACTGAGGCAGGAGAACTGCTTAAACCCAGGAGGCAGAGCTTGCAGTGAGCTGAAATCATGCTGCTGCACTCCAGCCTGGGCAAAAAAGCAAGACTCCATCTTAAAAAAAAAAAAAAAAAAAAGACATTATCACATAGCCACTTAAAAGGTTAAAGGGTAATTTTACGTCAGAAAAATACTGAAATAAGACTTATAAATGAAGAGGGTATATGTACAGGTGAGAAACAGAATTTGTACAGGAAGGCAAAAGTCTAATCAGCTATCAGTATTTAGATATATAGGCTGATAGACATTAAGTGGCCAAAGAAAGACTCCTAACACACACACAAAAAAAGCTTTCTGCAAACACTTTGGGAACAACATGACACTAGTGAAAACAAAATGCTCTGGAATTACACAATTGGTAAGATACCAGAATCTGTTGATACTATAGGATTAGAAAACTGACATAATTGTAAACTTGAATAAAGCCTTTCCAGATTTACCATAAAAAGTTACAGACAACGACAATTTTTTGGGCTTCGAGTTCCAGGCACAGTTAGTTCTCATTCTGTTAGAATAAACCCCTACTAGTAAGACAAATAATAATGTAAATGTAAATAGCAGAATAAGATATGCTACGGTGAGTTAACAGATTGTTGGCCAAGTGCGGTGGCTCACGCCTGTAATCCCAACACTTTGGGAGGCTGAGGCAGGCGGATCACAAGGTCAGGAGATTGACATCATCCTGGCTAACATAATGAAACCCTGTATCTACCAAAAATACAAAATCCAGGCATGGTGGCACACACCTGTAGTACCAGCTACTCAGGAGGCTGAGGCAGGAGAATCGCTTGAACTGGGAGTCGGAGGTTGCAGTGAGCCAAGATCATGCCATTGCACTCCAGCCTGGGCGACAGCATGAGACTCTGACTCAAAAAAAAAAAAACTGTTAAAAGTCCGGATTCTGACCAGGCGAGGTGACTCACGCCTATAAACCCAGCACTCTAGGAGGCCGAAGCAGGTGAATCACCTGAGGTCAGGAGTTGAAGACCAGCCTGGCCAACATGGTGAAACCCCATTTGTACTGAAAATACAAAAGATTAGCCAGGCATGGTGGCATGCACCTGTAGTCCAGTTACTCAGGAAGCTGAGGCAGGAGAGTCACTTGAACCCAGGAGGCAGATGTTGCAGTGAGCCAGGACTGAGCCACTGCACTCCAGCCTGGGCCACAAAGTGAGACTCTGTCTCAAAAAATAAAAGTCGGAGGAGAGATCCAAGATCGCCGATTAGCAGCAGCTCAGGATTGTAGCTCCCAGTGAAAGCGCAGAGAGCGAGTGAACACCGCACTTTCAGACGAATTTCTGTTGCCCACAGACCAGGAGATTCACAGCGGAAGAGCCCCACGGGTCACCAGGGCGACTCTTTTGGCTGGTGCGGCTGTTTTGCCGGCACCCTGGCGCAGCGCTTCTCAGTGCGAAGTATACGGGACTGGGTGTCCTTTTAGTAGGGCTCAGCTGGTCCCATCCCCACAAGGAGAACAGCAAGTGGAAGCGCTGAGGACTGAGAGTTTCACAGCAAGCATAGCTGAACCTGGGAAGGTCCAGCTCTGTGGGGAACGGGGAGAACGGGCGTCCACCAAAGGAAAGCTAAGAAACAGAAAAAACTTCATCACGGGGCGAAGAGAGATCCAAGATGGTCGCTTAGCAGCAGCTCAGGATTGTAGCTCCCAGTGAAAGCGCAGAGGGCAAGTGGACGCTGCAATATCAGACGAATATTTGTTGCCCACAAACTGGGAGATTCCCGGCGGAGGAGCCACACGGGTCGCCAGCGTGACTCTTTTGACCGGCACGGCTGTTTTCCCGGCGCCCCAGCACGGCGCTTCTCGGTGCAGAGTATGCGGGACTGGGTGCCCTTTTAATCGGCCTCGGCTGGTCCCATCCCCACAAGGAGAAAAGCAATTGGAAGTGCTGAGGACTGACAGCAAGCACAGCTGAACCCGGGAAGGCCCAGCTCTGTGGGGAAAGGGCGCCCCCCGAAGGAAAACTAGGAAACAGAATAAATTTCATCACCAACAAGCCGGACATCCACTCAGAGACCCAATCTGAAAGTTGGCAATTACAAAAACAACAGGTGGATAAATCCACAAAAATGGGAAGAAACCAGTGCAAAAAGGCTGAGAACACCCGAAATCAGAATGCCTCTCTTCCTACAGGGGATCACAGCTCCTCATTACCAAGGGAACAAGGCCTGACCAAGAATGAGTGTGATGATCTGTCAGAATCAGGCTTCAGAAGGTAGATAATAAGAAACTTCTGTGAGCTAAAAGAACATGTTCTAACCCAATGCAAAGAAACTAAGAACCTCGAAAGAAGATTTAACGAAATACTAACGAGAATGGACAACTTAGAGAGGAATATAAATGAATTGATGGAGCTGAAAAACACAACACTTCGTGAAGCATGCACAAGTTTCAACAGCCAAATTGACCAAGCAGAAGAAAGGATATCAGAGGTCGAAGATCAACTCAATGAAATAAAATGAGAAGGCAAGATTAGAGAAAAAA
>CAUYQU010048070.1:0-31225 GCA_963574635.1 Cheracebus regulus
CAATCCATCCAGTCATCCATCCATCCATCCAGTCATCCATCCATTCATCCATCCAGTCATCCAACCATCCATCCATCCAGTCATCCATTCATCCATCTATCCATCCATTCATCCATCCAGTCATCCAATCATCCAGCCATCCAGTCATCAATCCATCCATCCAGTCATCATCCATCCATCTAATCATCCATCCATCCGTCCATCCAGTCATACATCCAGTCATCCATTCATCCATCCATCCATTCATCCATTCATCCATCCATCTAGTCATTGATCCATCCATCCAGTCATCATCCATCCATCTAGTCATCCATCCATCCATCCAGTCATCCACCCATCCATCCAGTCATCCATCCAGCCAGCCATCCATCCATCCCTCTAGTCATCCATCCATCCATCTAGTCATCCATCCATCCATCCAGTCATCCACCCATCCATCCAATCATCATCCATCCATCTAGTCATCTATCCATTCATCCCATCCATCCATCCACTCATCCATGCATCTGTTCAACCATCCATCCATCCATCCAACCATCCATCCATCCATCCATCCACCCAGCCATCCAACACTAACTGCAGGGGATGCCTCCATCCCCCCTAAACCACAAACATCCAGCTATGATCCATAATTTAAAAGACTGCATTGTGATCAGAAACAGGCCACAAGTCAAAAATTTGCATTCTGACAACTTTCAAAGACAACTCAGGTCTCTTAACATTTCTGATGATTCCAATTTGTGTAAGACCCAAACACTCCAAGTCCTTTTAAGACCCTCACAGAAACTAGCCTATATTTGCTGCTCTGAACTATTTGATTTCATCAAAGATGGTGCTCTTGGGGAGAGGGCAAGGCTAGAGACAGAGTATGGTTAGAGGAAGGGGAAGCTGTGGGGAGACTGGAGAGTCTGGCATTGGGGCACAGAAAATGAGAGAAAAAGGAGATTAGAAATATGGAAGGAGGATTGCTGAGAGGTGGGGAAAATCCTGCTTGGGCCTAGGAATCATGGAATTCTAGCATGGACAATCAATGAGACCTTATGAGTATGTTCCCCTCAGAGCAGTAACGATTGAGCTGATCTTTCAGGAGAATGGGTTAACAGTGTAGACACCAAAAATAACAGAGATCAAGGGAGTTGAGAGACTTGGCAAGAAAGAGTGGAATAGTAACACTTATGCAGCACCTACTGTGTGCCACACACTATTCTAAGCACTGGGTCAGAGAAGCCCAAATATGGCCACCTACATCAGTCCATCCAACTGCCCACTCTTCCATATATAAACACATAAAGTGCTAAGAGTCAGGCACCATTCTAAACATCAGATGCATTAACTCATTTAATCTTCCCAGATAGGAGCTATTAGAATCCCCATTGAGACAGACTGAGAAACTGAAGCACAGAACACTTAAGTGACTTGCCCGAGGTCACACAGCCAGTGACTAGCAGAGCTGGGATATGAACCCCAGCCATCTGGCTCTAGAAACCATGCTCTCAACTCAACCATGCTGCTTCGCTACAACCATATCAATTGCCAGTGTCTAAACCATCCATTCACCCATCCATCCATTCATCCATCTATCCACCCAGCCATCCACCTGGAACCATAGGTTCTGACTTTCAGAATACAAGCAGGAATAAGAGTTAACTAGTTGACCCAACCTCTTAGAGAAAATGATGAGTAAACTGTGAAATGGCTCAGTTCCTGCCATAAATGCTGATGACTCTCAGCTGATTCTAGGTGAAGCTAGATTTCCAAGTACACAGACTAAAATTAACACCTTGAATTCATTCATTCAAAACTATTGATTCCTTATAGCAGCACTGTTCATGACAGCAAAGAAACAAATAATCCTTCTCCAAACTGGAAACATTCCAAATGCCCACTGCCCAGGAAAATGGATGAATAAATTGTATCATCACAGAATGCAATAATATAGAACAGAGAAAAGTGAAAAACCAGCAATCACATTCTACAACAGAGATGAATCTTAAAAACATACAGTTGAGTGGCGGGGGGGGGCGGGGGGGGGGGCGGAACGTGCAAGTCCCAAAAGGTGAAAAAGCTCAGAAACAAGGAAGGTTACAATTATATTGTTCAAGCTGGGTACGGTGGAGCACACCTGTAGTTTCAGCTACTCAGGAGGCTCAGGCAGGAGAATCACTTCAGCTTAGGAGGTCGAGGCTATAATGAGCCACGATCATGCCACTGTACTCCAGCCTGGGTGAGAGTGAGATTCTGACTCAAAATAAATCAATAAATAAAATTCATTTGATTTGGCTACTTTTTACAGGATGATTGTATATGCCATGTGCTTTCTGGGCACAGTATCTTTTAACTGTCTTATAATTTCTTGAACATAGGACTACTGTCCCCATTTTACAGAGGAGAAGACTGAGGCTCCACAACTGTGAGCTGGAGCTGAGATCTGCAGCCAAGGTGGCCTGTTCCCAAGCTCCATATGCTTCCCCTCCACCCAGTATCACCTTCCCTCTTTTCCTCCCTACAGCCTCCACAATTTGTGCTGTCAATCAAACAGACACATTCCCATGCAGACGCCCCAACACACCACAAACATATTTCACTGAAGTGATGGTCAGCAGAGCCCTCCCAACCTCACACACCATGCCCATCGTTCTCAATAAAGAAGGTAAGAAAGATCATGGAGATAACACGGCAGACCCTAGAAGATCAGAATCCATGTAACCCACTGCAGGCCAAGTTCTAAGTCTGCCCAGAGTCTCATTTAAGACAAATCCATCCACCTGGGTGGATTTTCAAGAATGAAAAGGTAACATCCAGACTCCGCCCTCCTGCAAATACTGCTTGTATGAAAATACTTTAAAAATCAGTTTAAAATTACATATGTTTTTTACACATAGGCCTAAAATGAGAACAGAACTTAACAGTGTGAATATTATTTACTGGCAAGTGGGTGACTAAGTTGGGTTTTCCTCATGGCTCCAGAGAGGGGACTCTTGAATACTGTTATTTGGGGGCTGAGGGTGGGAGGCTGCTAATTTCTAACTGCAGGTGCAGCCTGAGAAGGAGGCACCTTTCAGGAAGACTCACGGCTGCTCCCAGTCTGAACGGCAGGGAAAGCCATGTCTGACCGAAGCGAGATGTCAAAACTTGATCCGGACTTAACTCAGGTATTTCCCTTCATAGCAGGAATCCCTCTTGTATTAGCTGCCTTAAAGACGGCTTCTAAAAACTGCATTCACTCCAATAAAAAGTCTTGGCTTTTCAGAAGGAATAAGTAACCGACTCTCCCCCTTTCTTGGTCAAGGGCACCATCTCTGGCATCGTTCTTCTCCCTCAGGTGTTAAGAACTCACCATTAGGATGACCAGCGTCCCAGTTTGCCCAGGACTACGAGTTTCCAGAGACGCTGGACCCAGGACAGTCCCAGGCAACCCTGGATGAACAGTCCCCCTCCTTAGAAAAGAACCAAGGCCCAGTGGTTTTTGAAACCCAAGCTGCTGCACCCACCCATCTGGTTCCCCCTCCAGGAATGGTCCTTGTTTTTCCTATTTTTTTTTTTTAAAGGGAGTGAGGGAGAAGGAAGACCGAAGTGTGGCAGGAGAGGGAAGGTACCTAAATTCTAACCCAAAAGTTGAGCCAAATTCTTCTGTTGAGTTTGCAGTGGACACCTGGGGTGGCCATCCTGGGCTGGACTCTTGACCAGCCCCAAAGGAAGAGACAGGGTGTGGAAGAGGAGAAAAGGGAAGCTAATTATATGCTTTAAAACTCCCTCACCTTGTCAACCACAGAGGGAGGGAGGGACCAAAGGAGGAAAGAGAATTAATTTTATCTTAGACCTAAGGGAATAGAAAAATGGGTCAAGTGGCCATGAATTTTTTTTTCCCCCTGAAAGCTTCCAGAGAGAACGAAGAACGCAAAATGTCCAAGGGTGGCTTTAAAGAGTGCCACGCTCAGGTTAATCAGTCCACACTGGCCAGGCTCGGGGAGTTGGGTTGGGGCGCTGCGCTTCGCTCCCATTCCTACCCAGAGAGCCTCATTTCTAGCCAAAGTTTCCAAAATAAATAATAATAATAATAATAATAAGACACTGGGAAGCAAATGACTCCCTGGTATCACGGCTCTTGCATTTTGGGGTTTTCTGTGCACCGGAGACCATGCTGGCCGTTTTTCACGCATGACCCCATTTAATCTCCTGAGAGCCCTCCAAGGTGAGAAGCTATTAGGAGAAATGTCCTCATCATGCATGTCAAGAAACTGAGGTGCTGGTGCCCAAGACAACACAGCTGGTGAGTACCCCGAACCTGCGCCAGTCTGACCCAGAGTCCTCAGCATTCTCCCTCTCCTCTCTGCCCTCTTTCAGAGCAGGCACCATCCGGACCTTTTCTCAGGAGCTGAGCTGGCGTTCTCGGAAATGTGTTAACTGCACGGCTGTTAGGCTCTGACCATCTCTGGATGGAGTCCACCTTCCCGGCGGTGCTTTTTATTGCTGAGAAAGTGTGTATGTGTGCTTGCTAATGGGGGGGAAGCAGGGAGCGGGGAACGTAAGCCCTAAGCACCCAACAGATGCCTCCCTCTCCAAGTCCCCGAAGAAAGACTTCATTCTCAAGGGTCCATTGTGGCCAATCTCCTCCAGCACGAACGTTTCAGAAACCTTCATTGGTCTGATAATCTCATGAGCATTCTCTCAATCCCCAGCACCCAAAACCCTAAAACGTTGGCACAGGGCAGATCAGATGTTATACGATTTTGTTAATGGGTGAAGACAGCCACTTTGTTTCATTTGCTTGGCAAACGTGTATGGGGTGCCCGCTTTGTCCTGCACACTGGGGTAGCAATGGTGGAGAACAGGGTAAAGATCATGGGTCTCACAGCCTCAGAGCTTGCTTTTTCCTGGGGAGCGGTAGAACTACCCGGGAAGGGTGGAACCCCACCCAAAGAACCCCTTCTCTCTCTCTCTCTAGTGCAGGCACATATCTTTGAACGACATCCTTAGTCTTTATTTCTCTGACTGCCATTTGACACTATTACTTCCACCCCTTTCTGTACACCCACATCCCTAATCCCAAGCCATCGAGGCCAGACGTGCTTCAGAGTTTAGAACCCAGGGCTCTTAGAGGCATCGCAAAGACGGGAACGTAAAGTGGTGCAACCACTTAGGAAAACAGTTTGAGAGCCTCTTATAGAATCAAACATCCACCTACCACACAACGCAGCAATCTCACTCCTGGGTTAATTTACCCAAAAGAAATGAAAAGTATGAAATGAAATGTTCCCACTAAAACCCGCACGCCAATGTTTATAGCAGCTCTATTCATAATCACCGAAACTGGAAGCATCCCAATGTCCTTCGGCTGGGAAGCAAACTCTGGTCCATCCATATCATGGAATACTGCTCAACACCAACAAGGCACTGCTGTCGCAGACAACAGCGTGAATGAATCCCAAAGATGGAGTGAAAGAAGCCACACTCAAAAGGCTGCATACTGTGAGATTCTATTTATGTGACCTTCTGCAAAAGGCAAAACTGTAGGGATGGAGAACAGATCAGTGGTTGAAGGGGAGAGGGAGGAGGGGTGCTGGCTCCAGAGGGACACTGTGGGGGTATTTTAGGGTTGACGGAACTGTCCCACATCTTGATTTGGGTGGCGGCTACAGCAGCATGCCTTTGTCAAAACTCGCAGACTCGTATGTCAAAAGGGTAAATTTTGCTACAAATAAATTACTTTTTTAAGGAAAAGAAAAATGATAACAAGCATTTTCTATGATATAACCTAGATACTCCAACCGCATGGGGAATCCCTAGAAGCTAGCTAGAAAAGCAGAATCCCAGACCCCACCCGAACCCTGCTGGACCAAAACTGTCCTGTTCACAAGACAATCTCCACGCGCCTGAAAGTTCGACAGGACTACAAGGCAGACCAAACAGTGAGGAAGTGAAGCAACATGCCATCATCAAGCACATCTAACATTTCTGCTGCAAAACATACTCCAATGCACACCAAGCGGGATGAATGAAAACTGGAAATTAAGCCTTCAAACTCGAGTCAGCTCAGGTTAGGTTTTATCTCTCTATGAGCTCATCTTCTGGTTTTTGGAGCTTTTTGGATTTGGGAATTGTGGATGAGTTTGTACCCTTTTTGAAAATACTCCCGATGGAAAAGCCGTGCTATTTTTTACTTTGCAGAATTTTGCTCCTCTGGAAATACCAGCCAAGCCAGTCTAGTACAAGGGTCACGTAAGTGACACTATCCTGCCCTCTAAAGCGGTACCTTCTAGAACATTCTAGAACATTCTACCTTTCAGGACAGGCCAAGAGTATGATAACCTGCTCCCATGTCCCCCAGGGCTTCTCATGAACAAGTTTCTCTTTAGACAGTTTTTCTTTAAAAAAAAAAAAAAATGAGAGGAGTGCCAATCAGCAAATGTCCACAGATGTCAAAGTGATATCACCTGATGTCAATGTGACTTTAGGTATCTTGTTAAGATTCCTGCAAACCGGATGAAAAGCTGGAATTCTACGTGTAATTCAGGAGGCTGTGCGTGATAATACACAGACCTTCTTCCAGTGTTCCTGCAATGGCCTGAGTTTCTACATCATGTTCAGTGGGAGACCTGGTGGCACAGGGAGGGCTGGAAAGATGGCATTCACCTTGGCACTTGGTAGAAGTGAGTGGCAGTAAGCAGGGAGGGAGCTCTAGGAAGGCTGACAGACGCTCCTTTTTGAGCTGACAGATCTGAGCTCATCCGCAATCATTAGAGACCCTCATGGCCCTATTGGAATCACAATTCCAATCAATGAAAACATGTGAACCAAGATGTGTGGTCAAGATGGCTTGCTGCCTGGCAGGAGAAAAATACAGCAATGTAAATCTGAACATCAAAGACTTCCATTTGGGTTTTCTCACTTAGGAAGAGGGGAAAAAATGAAATACATGTGGATTCTTAATTTTCATGGATGGCTTCGAGTTTGACCCACTCAGGAATGAAAGAGGAAGAAGTCAGTGGTGAATTGTCCTGAGTGTGGAGAAAGCAAGACTGCATCCTTCACCAGTGGAACGTGCCGGGATTTGCATTTGGAAGTACCACTCTCAGGCCCTGTGAGCACACAGCCAAGTTCATGGATCATTCACTCACTTCTCTTCCACAAGTCAGTGAGGAACCTGCTTTCCATAACGACCTGCAACCTTAGTAAACCACATTTCCAAATACACATCCCACAGCACACACACCAAAAAGTAGCAGGGGCGATCAACACAAATGCCCATCAATGGTAGGATGGATAGATTGTGGGAGTCACATGCACAGACGTGAGGCAAAGAAGCCAGCGGCAAAGAACACACTGTGTGACTCCATTTACATGATGCTTAAAAGAGGCAAAAGGAATCTCAGAATTCAGGGGAGCCGTACCCTTGTTGGGGAGTGACTAGGAGGTGGTATGGGGAGGATTTCTGGGGGACTGATCAGGACCTGGGTGCTGGATGCGTGGATGTGTTCATTTTGTAAAAATCTATGAATCTGGATACACAGACTTGCCTGTACATACATCAGACTTTATAAGTTCAGAATAAGTACCTACACACATTTTTTTCCCACAGGATATGCTTAAACATTGTTTTTTAATGGCAGAAATACTTGGGAAAAAAAGTAAAATATTCTGCCCTGGTAGCGTGACTCTGACATTCCACATGGTCCTTCTCTTTACACTGGCCTCAATTCTTTTATTCACTTCCTCCCTCCCCAGGTCCCTGTCCATCCTCTCATCTCCACCCCTCCCACCCACGCTGCCATCACCCTCCGCTCCATCCAGGGCAGAGAAAGCTCAGTCCCGGATGACCCAGCTTGATGACAGATTGGGGGGAGGGGGGGTGCGGAGTTTTCCCTTCCAGAGTAGGGCTGTATAATGTGTTTGTTACCTCGAGCCAAAGAGAAGAAAAACAGTCTGCAGAGAGCAAAATGCACAAACTCATCATAAGAGCAAGAAAGCCCTGGGCGAGCTGGCCAAAGAAAAGATGAAGTGGCAAGCAACATCCCCAGTGTACCTGCCTCCCACTCCCACCATCCCCCTTCTGAGGGGCCGCCTCAATCTCCCCCTCCCCCAGCAGGCTTCCGATCTGCAGGATTCAGGCTGGACAGAGGTAAGCTAAGGACATAACAGAAGGGCTCCCTACCTCCTTCCTTTCCTCTTAGAAGTCTCCAAATCCAGGCTCCAGAAGGCAAACTAAAGCCATTTTCAATGAGGAAACCTGTCAGCTGAGCAAAGCCCTCTCACTCCTGAAGCTATCTGGGTGTGCACACATGAACACCCTACCCTCCTGCAAGGCGCTCCCACCCCTTACTCTGCTGATGGGCCCTGAGCACTTCAATGGGCCTGAGATGGGATTGAATTGCTAACCTTAAGAATCAGCCTCTTCACGAAGCTGAAACTTGGGAAGCAAAGACCCGGCCCCTGCCTTGGGCACCAACGGAGTTGGTAGTTAGAGGTACGCTCCCCTCCAAAGCATCTCTGCTGAACTTCTTAATTTTTCCCACCCTCAAAGTAGACCGCTCACACACTCTAAAACCTCAGTGCCCTCCGTTAGAATCTCAGCCCCCAGGATGAAGAGCCAGGCTCAAGTCTGAGCCACCTGAAGTGAATCCCCCTACCACCCACCATGTTCCTCAAACAGCAACCGCCTCAGGGACTGCACAGGACCCAGCCCCGCTGAGTCTAGAACTGCAAAACCACACACAAAAGGGACAGGGGACTCATAGCTGAGCCCCAGGGACCCATCCAGCCGGTTCCGTTTTACACGGAGGGCAGCTGGTTGGAACCGTGCGGAGAAGCGGCACATCTGGGCATGGCACGGTGGCCAGCCAGCCTGGGCAGCAGGGTGTGTCCCCCCTCCCGGAATCTGGGTCATGCTTAGATAACTGCTAGAAAGCCCGACTAATTACCCTCCCTTGCCTGCCTACATCTCAATAGATGCGAAGCCCTCCTCAAGGTTTATTTCAAGCAGGCAGAGATTGAGAGAGACACAGGAGCTCTGCATTTGACAGCATCTCCACAGACGAGAATGTGGGCTTCACCTTTTTCCTCTGGATCTTTGATTTAAAAAAACAAAAAAAAATTAAAGGCATTTACCTACCTAAGATGTCCACGTGTGCTGATTCTCCTGGTGTCCCCTCTCGGCTACTTGGGGTAGGAAAAGCTGGACACGGTGCTCTAGAAGGGACCCACCACCTCATCTGCTTTTACCCTGCCTTTCTTCCTGGAACTGTCCAGATCAGGTCTTCCCAGGCCAGGGCCCAGGTAAAGCAAACCGGATCTGCTTCTCTACACCCCAAAGATGACGAGGTCCCTGATCAGCCGATAAAGGCACTGGGACCTACAAACATGAGGGAGACATAAGCTCCTTCCCACCCGCCACTATCCTCTCCACATCGGACCAGCGGCCCACCCTGGGGTTTTCACTCCGGCCAGTGCTGGCTTCTCAGGGTGAAGGCCACATGGACTCCCCTCTTGCTCTTCGCCCCGGGAGCTCCCAAGCGTCCTGCTCAAAAAGTGCGGTGACCCCCCCCCCACCTTGGGGAAGGCACGAGTGGAGAGGCTGTCCAGCTTCCCCTGCGTGGACTCCAAGGGAGGGACGCCCAAGAAAACCCAACCAATGCCCCCACAGTTCCCCTGCCCTGGCCAGAAGCGCCCAGGCCCGAGCCCACTCCAAGCTTATTCCAGAGAACTGGGAACCCTCCGGAACTGGCTCGAAAGCCCCCAGCAAGGCCCCTGCACGACCCCAGGCCTCAGATCTCATTCTGGGGTCGGTCCTTGGGAGGGATCCACTCTCCACTTCCCGCCTCCCCCACGACGCCCCCAAACCCACTCCCAAGCCTCCAAGGTAGCTCAACCCAGCTGGGGTGGAGAGATCCGTTCACACTCCTCCCGGTGCCCCCTCTCCCAGCCCCTGGAAGACCCCCTCCTCCCCACCTCCCATCAACCCCCGGGTCTCTCTCCCAGCCTGGAAGAGGGGAGGCGGAGGGAGGAGGGGAGGCGCAGCTGCCGCCGGGGTTCGGGCAAAAGGATATGGCCATTCGGTAATCTTTTTGGCGTATTTTCTCACCACGTTGTCTTCGCTGAAGAGGAAGAGAGACCGGTTGACCGTGAGGCAGTTCTGTCGGACGGGGATGGGGTTGTAGAGTGCCATGGTCCGCGCTCTCTGCGCCATTGACTGCTTGTACATCCTTTGCGCCCCGGGCTGCCCGCCCTGCCGGCTGCCCCCGGCTCCTCGCCCGCCTGCGGCGCCCACGACCACCCCGGCGGCTGCCCCGGAGCCTCCTCCGCCGTAGCGGGCCGGCATCTCGTCTCCGAAGCGGGCCATTCTGCAAAGAGCAAAGGGCTCCGCGTTACGCTGCGGCGAACGATGCGGAAGACGCCGCCGCCGCCGCCGCTGAGGCTGAGGCTGCCGGGGCTGGGAGCGCGGCGGCTGGAGCTGCGACTGCGGAGACGCTCCACGGCCCAGCCCATCGGGCGGCGGCGGCTCGGCGCCTCGGGTCGGGGGCTCAGAAGGCGGCTGCCCGGGCCGAGCCGGGGATAGCAGCTCGGGACATCTTCCTGGCTGACCCCGGAGAAGGAGGGGCGGGAGGAGGGTGCGGGGGCGGGGCGCGGGGGCCCGGGGAGGAGGGGGGAGGGGAGAGGGAAGCGAGGCAAAAAATAACCGAGGAAGGAATCCAGGCAATCCCCAGTCCACCCACTCCGGGGAAAAAAAAAAAAAAAAAAAGACAGTTAAAAAAAAAAAAAAAAAAAAAACCCAACCAACACCCCCTTTAAGACACGAACGGTTTGCAAAGGACGCCCCCCCCGGGACGCAGTGGAAGCTTCAAATTCCTCCGAGGTCCGGGTCAGGCTGGCATCTTGCAAAAGGAGTGCGCTCGACCCATAAAAAAATATATAATATATATATATATTTTAAAATAATAATAATAATAAACAGGTCTTTGCTGGGTGGGGAGGGCAGCAAAAAATATATATATTTTTTTAAATTCCCCTTCTGTTTTGCTGGAGTTCCTAGACCTTAAAAATGCTGAGAGATCTGTAGCTCCAAAAATACAGTAAAATAAAAATAAAGAAGATGGAAGGGAAAGGGGGGAGGGGGAGTGAGACGCTCCAGAGGGTCCCTAAGGAGTCTTCACACCAAAGGGTCCAGGTTTAAAAAAAAAAAAGAAAGAAAGAAAAAGAAAAAGAAAATTTTTTTCTTCCTGAATCACCAGCGGCTGCCTCTTCTGCTCCCGGAGGAACTGTGAGTGTGTGTGTGCGCAAAGCGTTTCGCTCAATGGTGCCTCGTCTTGGGGTTAAATTGCAGCAGTGAAATCCTGAAAATTCCCCACAGAGGGGAAAGAGAGAGAGGAAGAGAGAGAGAGATGCGCCCTCCGCTTAGCCACTCAATAGCTGCCCCTGGATGCTGCAATGCCCCTCCACCCTCCAAATCCCTCCACCTCCTCCTTCTCTAGGTTTTGCTAAAATAAGACTGGTGTGGAGGGTTGCGGGTAGAAGAAAGTAAAGGGGGGAAAAAATGGGCGCAAAGGTCTGAACCACTGGCCGGCAAGCGGAAAAGGGGAGCAACTGATGAGTTTACCAGCAGAAGAACCCACCCAGAGGCTCGACACATGAGGGCCCGCGACCAATCGTGGAGGCGCGGGGCGACCGGGCTCCGTGGAGTTTGTGGGGGAGACGGGAGCGCCGCACAGTCGGGAGGCAGGGAGGGGGGAGCTGGGGCTCATTCCTCCTCCCTTGGGAGGAAAGCCTGTTTTCCACCCGGTTCCATTTCAGTTGCAGACAACCCAACGCTCCCCAGCGTCTTGCAAGGAGAAGGCAGATTGGAGGAAGGAACAAACTTAAAAGACAGAAAAAAGAAGGAGATTTGTGTCTAAAGGTGCGATTCGACAGTCTCTAAACAAATTTGCTCTGTTTTGCAAAAGACCATTTTTGAAAGTGGAGAGAGTAGGTTGGGGTTACTTCTGTGAACGTTTCAAATCACGGGGAGTCCTGCAAGTCGGAATGAAGGGTTTATTCTATCTTGGAGACCCCAGAGCTGACCAGTCTGAACTCCCAGGAGGAAATAATTAAACAGTCCTAGTTGGCTGGATAGGGATTCTGGGTGGTATAGTTTGCTTGGTACTCACGTCTCTCCAGAACCACTCTGATTGGTTCCCATTCTGCTTTTTTATGTGGTGAAATTCAATAAGCAAACAGGAAAAAAAAAATGCATAAAACCTAAAGGGACAGGGTTAAGAAACTGATCTGAAATGAACACTCATGAAACCAACTCTAGGGCTAGAAGTGCAACATCACCTCTGCAGAAACCCCTTCTGCCACACACTTAGCCCGATTCCAGCAATAATCACTGCCTGACTTTATGGTATTCATATCTTGCTTTTTAAAAATACAGTTTGACTACCTTATTATGCACTCCTAAATAATACAATCTTGCTTTGCTTCTTTTTGGGCTTTTATATAAATGGAATAATCATATAGTGTGTATTCTGCAGTTTCTTGTTTCTTTGGTTCAACATTATGTCTTTAAGATTCATCTGGCGGGATGCCGCGGCTACGCCTGTAATCCCAGCACTTTGGGAGGTGGAGGCCTGAAGATTGCTTGAGGCCAGGAGTTTGAAACAAGCCTGGGCAATATAACAAGACCCTGCCTCTCCAACAACTTTTTTTTAAAACAAAAATTAACCAGGCATGGTGATGTGAACCTGTAGTCCAAGCTACTTGGGAAGCTGAGATGGGAGGATCCCTTGAGTCCAGGAGTCTGAGGTTGCAGTAAGTCAAGATTGCACGACTGCCCTCCAGCCTGGGCAACAGAGTGAGATTCTGTTTAAAAAAAAAAAAAAAATTCATACGGCCTAATCTGGTTCAAATTTTAGAAAAATTCATCTGTTGTCACATGTGGCTGCATTTCATTTACTTTCACTGCTGTATCGTATTTCATTGAGAGAATATGCCACAATTTGCTTATGCATCGTCTTGTCGATAGGTATCTGTTTTCTTTCTTTCTTTCTTTCTTTCTTTTTTTTCCAGTTGGGGCTATTAAACATTACTGCCTCAAATATCTTTGGTGAAGATAAGAATGCATGTCTATAGGAATAGCTGTAGTGTGGAATTTCCAGGTCCACAGTGTATTCATATCTTCAAGCTTGTAAGATGTCACCAAACTGTCTTCCAAAGTGAATGCACCAAGAAACCATTGAATTTTCACGGAGCTTGTATAGGCAGAAAGTCCAAATGGAGAGGAAGGGGAAAAGGATGAAAAAGACAAATATTTTTTCAAGCCTTAGCTAGCTGAATCCTAGTTAATTCCCCTGCCCCCCAACACACACATCAGTATTCAGGTTCTTTTGGAACACTTTGGAAAGATAATATGTCTTTATATAAAGTCCCTAATTCTGTGCCAATGCACCAACTTTTATACATTGCCCCACAGCACTTTCAAATTTTTCTAACTTGTCAAGATAGGGATGAAATGATTAACCCAAGAGTGACTGGAATTGCAGGAAGATGGAACCCTGTGGGATTCAGGGAGAAAGAGGGGCTCTTAAGGCACTCACCATGTATCAATGATTTTTGTATTTGACATTGTTTCAGAGCTCAAAGGGGAGCAGCAACTAATATGAAACAAGAAGCAAACCCACGTGTTCAGATGGAAAGAGCCAGTCATATGAGAGGGCTGTGCTGTCTGACTGAAGTGATAACTTGTGTTGATGGACCTCTATGAGAAGATTGCTCAGTTTTAGAGCAGGAGCATTATCTGCAGACATTTCTGAAGACCCAAGAGTTTCTCAGGAAAGAGTGAATCTCATTGATGGTGTCCCTGCCAGGGCAAAGCTTCCACTGAGTCTTCACAGCAGCCCCATGGAACAGATGCAAACACTGAGGCTGAGGGAGGCTTAAAAACTTTCCCAAGGTCACTGACATGGATCTGAAACCACTTCTGAGGCTTGTTTTCTACCAGACGGAGTGGAATTTGGTACAACCACTTTGGAAACCATTGGCCAGGTGCAGTGGCTCGCATCTGTAATCCTAGTATTTTGGGGGCAGAGACAGGAGGACTGCTGGAGCCCAGAAGTTTGAGAGCAGCTTGGGCAATGTAGTGACGTCCTGCCTCTACAAGAGGAAGGGAGGGAGGGAGGGAGCGAGGGAGAAGGGGAAGGAGGGAGGGAGAAGGAAGGAGGGAGGGGGAGAGAGAGAAAAAGAAGGAGAAAGGGAAAAAGAAAGAAAAGGAAGGAAAGAAGGAAAGGAAAGGAAAGAAAGAGTTAAGAAAGGAAGGAAAAGGAAAGGAAGAAAAGAAGAAAGAAACAGAAAGAGGAAGAAAGAAGAAAGAAAGAAAGAGAGAAAAGAAAAAGAAAAAGAAAATGAGAAAAGAAATAAATGGATCGAGCATGGTGGTGCACACCTGTAGTCTCAGCTACTGGGGAGGCCAAGGTGGGAGGACTGTGTGAGCCCAGGAGGTTGAGGCTGCAGTGAGCCAAGATGGTGCACTTCAGTCTGGGAGACAGCCAAGTCTCAAAAAGCAAACAACAACAAAAAAACCTTTTAGTCATTTCTATTAACACGGCCATTTGAATATCCTGTGACCCAACAATGTCACTCCTGGGTATATATCCAGAAGGACTGAGGATATATGTCCTAGAACATGCAGCACTATTCACACTAGCTAAAAGTTGGAAACTCCCCAAATACCATAATGGATAAATACACTGTAGAGCATGGAGCTTTATGCAGCACTGAGAATGGACAATCTGGAGCTACACACAAGTGCATGGATGCATTTTACAAACTCCATGCTAAACCCAAGAAGCCAGACGCAGAATAGAAGATGGTGTATAATTCCTGGTATATAAAGTTAAAAAATAAACGGTGCACACCTGCAGTCCCAGCTATTCTGATTCCGTGCCACTCTGGAGGGCAAGGCAGAAGGATGGCTTGTACCCGGGAGTTCGAGTCGCAGTGAACTACATGATCTGTGCTGCGGCCTAGTGATAGAGTGAGACCCAATCTCTTTTTTATAAAAATCAAATAAATAAATACTTCAAAAATGGGCAACACTGATCTGCACCATTAGAAGTCAAAGGAGTAGTCGCTTTGAGGGTAAAGGGATACTTTCCAGAAGCATCTCCATCTGGGTGACAGTGGCATCGGTGTGCTCACTTTGTAAGGTTTGCTCCTTTTGTACCTGTTCACTGAGCTGCACGTGATCGATTTGTGCAGTTTTTTGTTGTTTTTTTTTTCTTTTTTGAAACAGAATCTTGCTCTGTCGCCAGATGCCAGCCTGGAGTGCTGTGGCGCCATCTCGGCTCACTGCAACCTCCTCCTCCTGGGTTCAAGTGATTCTCACACCTCAGCCTCCCGAGTAGCTGGGACTACAGGCACACGCCACCATGCCCAGCTAATTTTTGTATTTTTTTTTAGTAGAGATGGGGTTTCACCATGGCCTCCATCTCTTGACCTCATGTTCTGCCTGCCTTGGCCTCCCAAAGTGCTGGAATTACAGGCATGAGCCACCGAGCCCAGCTGATTTGTGCAGTTTTATGTGTGCTGCATACTTTAATAAAAAATATTCGTAAGCTGGCCACAGTGGCTCATGCCTCTAATTCCAGCACTTTGGGAGGCAGAGGTGAGCGGATCATCTGAGGCCAGTTCAAGACCAGCCTGGCCAACATGATAAAACCCTGTCTCTATTAAAAATACAGAAATTGGCTGGGTGTGACAGTATGTGCCCATAATCCCAGCTACTCGGGAGGCTGAGAGAAGAGAATTGCTTGAACCCGGGAGGCGGAGGTTGCGGTGAGCCGACATCACACCACTGCATTCCAGCCTGGGTAACAGAGCAAGACTCCATTTCAAAAAAAGAAAAAGAAAAAGCATTTGTGATCCTCCTGAAATCCAACCCAGGTAGCACCATTTGTCATGGTGATTTGTGATCATTCTCTCTGCACACTTTGGCCACAAAACCCCTATACAACAAAATTAGGCGTCTTTACTGAAGGACAACAGTCCTCCATGATGCCCCAAACTGTGCCTAGACGGCAGAGAAGCTGGCTGCCTATCAAAAACGCCTGCTAAGTGTCGTAAACATGGCTGGGTGCAGTGGCTCACACCTGTAATCCCAGCATTCTGGGAGGCCAAGGCAGGCAGATCACGAGATCAGGAGTTCAAGACCATCCTGGCCAACATAGTGAAACCCCATCTCTACAAAAACTACAAAAATGAGCCAGGCGTGGTGGAGCACGCCTGCAGTTCCAGCTGCTCGGGAGGCTGAGGCTGAAGAATTGCTTGAACCCGGAAGACAGAGGTTGCAGTCAGTGGACACCATACCATTGCCCTCCAGCCTGGGCAACAGAGTGAGACTCCATCTCAAAAAAAAAAAAAATAGTGTTGTAAACATTCAGATTCCTGAGCCATCTCCGACTCTCTCTTCTTTTTTCAGCAGGTACCTGGGGTATAACCAGTTTGGGCAACCATGACTCTGGAAGGAGGCAAACTCACTATCTGTTCCTTGGCATTCTCCGGGGTTATCAATGGAGGAGCTGTTGGCATTTTTGGTGCAATGCTTGTTGCTCCTGTGCATTGAGGGTTGTTTAGTCCTTTCGGTAAATGCCCACTAAATGTCAGTAGCATCCCCAGTCATGTGATAACCACAGATCCCCACACACATTTCCAAACGCCTCCTCACCCTCCATCAAGGTGACAGAAAGTCTCCACTTTCCTCTCATCAAATGGCATTTCCAAAGTTTCCCAAAACACTTTGGGAGGACTATGAAGTTTGGTGTGCTGGGGTTCCCCTCTCCTTCCTAGGAATCTTCTCAAGTCCTTCAATCCCCAATTGCTCAATACCTCTTTTCCAGAGAGAACTTAAGTAATTTACTATAAAGTGTGACAGGGCTCCATGTGCATTATCTTTATAGACTCACTTTGCAGAGATAACATTTCTGTAGCCAAAGGAATGAATGTCTAATGCCGGAATCTTACCTATCAACTAGCAAATGGAAATGGACGGGGAAGAAATCATCACAGGATCCTCAAATGACTGCAGTAGGTACTTCCTGGACCCCCCACTAATACAAATTACTAATGTTGACCAGGTAGAAAGATTTAGAATGTTATTAGCATTGCAGACTGAAGCAGTTTAACAGCAGGCAGCCAGAAACCAACCCCAGCCATTGGTTCTAATCTTTGACACATCTGCCAGCTGGAGGTTTCATTTATCAATCAGCGGCAGCAACATTACCATACTGGCTTTGAGAATGTTATTCATTTGAACAGGGCTAGCATCTTTGAAATAAATGCCCCAAATAAATAACTGCAAATCGCATTCATTTGACTGCTAAAACAATTATCAGCAAATCTAGCCATGCGGAGTTGCAACACTGGATCGGCCAAAAGATATTTGGTCTCTGCCTTCTGGTCTGGATACCCGCGGGGAGTGAGTACCAAGATCTTTGGGAGGTGGAGGATAAAAATGACGAAGCCAAATCTGATCATCCAGACATCTGTGGGTCATGATGTAGGCACCCACAGCCTAATTCTAGACACAGACCTGGGTTCAAATCCTAGCTCTCGAAATTCCTAGTGGTGTGTATTTGGAAAGGGGCTTCCCTTCTGTCAACTTCAACTTCCTCAATAAAATGAAGACAAGATGCCTTACCCTACAGGTTGCTGTAAGGATGAATTAAGATCACGCAGAGGCCAGATGTGGTGGCTTATGACCATAATCCCAGCACTTTGGGAGGCCAGGGTGGGTGCACTGCCTGAGACCAGGAGTTCGAGACCAGCCTGGGCAACATGGTGAAACCCCTTGTCTATTAAAAATACAAAAATTAGCTGGGTGTGGTAGCACACGGCTGTAGTCCCAGCTACTGGGTTACTCAGGAGGCTGAGGTGGGAGGATCACCTGAGCCTGGAAGGTTGAGGCTGCAGTGAGCTGTGATCATGTCCCTGCATTCTAGCCTAGGTGAGACCCTGCCTCAGAAAGAAAAAACAAACAAGAAAACCCATAAAACATCAAGCAGATAAGCCCTCAGCATAATGACTAGCATACAGATTATATAAGCAGTCAAGAATTGGTGGTAAATAGATTCTTTTAAAGAACTTAACTTATTCACAATAGAGTATGTCAGGGTTCCACGTGCATTATCTTTATAGATTCACTTTGCAGAGATAACATGTCTGTAGCCAATGGAATGAATCTCTGATACTGAAATCTTAGCTATCACCTAGCAAATGGAAATGGATAGGGAAGAAATCATCACAGGTTCCTCAAATGACTCATAGTCAATATGACATCAGAGTCAGTCTTCCAGACCTGAAATCCAAGTCTGCAAATATCATTGAACAAGATTGATTAAATATTACATTATTTTTAATTTCTTAAATAAACATTTTGACATAATTTTACATTTACAGAAAGTTTGAAAACGTAATACAAGAGAGATATCATTGTACCCTTCACCCAGCTTCCTGGAATATTAACTTTTTTTTGAGACAGGCTACCAGTTTGTTGCCCAGGCTGGAGTGTAGCGGCACAATCACGGCTCACTGCAGCCTCCACCTCTTGGGTTCAAGCGATCCTCCCACCTCAGCCTCCTATCTGAACCGCTGGGACGCCAGGCATGGGCTACCACACCTGGCGAATGTGTGGAGACTGAGGAGCGATGGAGGTGCACCAGGGTGCCTGGGCTGGTCTTGAACTTCTGAGCTCAAGCAGTGCACCCACCTCGGCCTCCCAAAGTGCCAGGATTATGGTCATGAGCCACCACACCTGGCCTCTGCCTGATCTTAATTCATCCCTACAGCAACCTGTAGGGCAAGGAGCCTTCTCTTCTTCCCTAGTAGCTGGAACCACAGGCACGCAACACCACACTGGGGTCTCACTCTTGCCCAGGCTGGTCTCAAACTCCTGGACTCAAGCAATCCTCCCACCTTGGCTTCCCAAAGTGTTGGGATTCCAGGTGGGAGCCATCATGCCCGGTCTCATTTTGTCACCTTAGTCTCCTCCGATCTGTCTCTGTTTCTCACAACCTTAATAATGTCTAGGAGTACTGACCAAATATTTTGACCTCACCTTGGGTTTGTCTGTTTTCATGATGAGACTGGAATAATGGATTTGGGGGAAGACCATTGCACAGATGCGCCGTGCTGATCTGTTTGCACTGGATCAGGTTGTAAGATATTTACATGACTTATCATTAGTGATGTTAACCTCGATCCTTGGTAAAGGTGGTGTCTGTCAGGTTTTCCCACCATCAAGTTGCTATTTTTCCCCTTCCCTACTCTACCCTCTGGAACACTCACTAAGACCTACCCACATGAAGCGGAGGAAGAGGGATAAGTACCCCCTCCTAGATTGGGGAGTATATATACATAGTCTTTAGAATTTTTTTTTGACACAGTTTCCCTCTTGATGCCCAGGCTGGAGTGCAATGGCATGATCTTGACTCACCGCAACCTCTGCCTCCCAGGTTCAAGCAATTGTCCTGCCTCAGCCTCCCGAGTAGCTGGGACTACAGGCACACATCACCAAGCTATTTTTTTTTTTTTTTGTATTTTTAGTAGAGAAGGGGTTTCTCCATGTTGGTCAGGCTGGTCTTGAACACCCGACCTCAGGTGATCCACCCATTCGGCCTCCCAAAAGGCTGGGACGACAGGTGTGAGCCACCGGTGCCTGGCTAGAATTCTTTCATAAGGAGGCCGGGTACAGTAGCTCATGCCTGTCATTCCAGAACTTTGGGAGACTGAAGTGGGAGGATCACTTGAGCTGAGGAGTTTGAGACCAGCTTGGCCAACACAGTAAAACCCCATCTCTACAAAAAATAACAAAAATTATCCAGGTGTGATGGCACTGGTCTGTAGTCCCAGCTACTCAGGACACTAAGAGAGGAGGATTGCTTGAGTCTGGGAGTTCAAGGCTATAGTGAGCTATGATCTTGCCACTGTACTACAGCCTCAGTGACAGAATAAGACGTTGTTTCTTTAAAAAAAAAAAAAAAGTTATATATGCAGCCAATTTGGCAACCACCACAAAAACATACAAGAACTATCAGGGGATAATGAAATTCATAGGTGAAAGTTTGAGGGCAAACAGAACATTTACACAGTGTCAGAGTATCTCCCTAAAGACAACTGGCTTTTCAATTTTTTTATTTTTTAGATGGAGTCTTGCTCTGTCACCAGGCTGAAGTGCAGTGACCCGATCTCAGCTCACTGCAACCTCCGCCTCCCAGGTTCAAGCGATTCTCCTGCCTCGGCCTCCCAAGTAGCTGGGATTACAGGCACCTGCCACCATGCCGGGCTAATTGTTGTATTTTAGTAGAGACGGGCTTTCCCCATGTTGGCCAGGATGGTCTCGATCTCCTGACCTCGTGATCTGCCTGCCTCGGCCTCCCAAAGTGCTGGGATTACAGGCGTCAGCCACCGCGCCCGGCCGACAATTATTAATTTTAATGGTCAAAACAGTAACTTCATAGCAGAACACCCTGGCAGACCAGCGAGCAGTGGGCAAATCACGTGCCTCCTGGAAAGACGTACCAAGAAGGCTGCGCAACATCACTTCTAGGGACTTCTGCCAAAAATGCATGATTTGAATAATTGGTAAACAACCATGTTCAGATTAAGGGGCATTTTATATAATAAGTATTCTTTGGAAGTGTTAACGTCGCAGAGCTCAAATAAAGACAGAACAACTGGTCCCCATTAAAGGAAACGTGGCTGACCAAATTCCACAAGTGAGCCAGGACCTCCTTTTGCTACAAAGGACGCTGTTAGAACAACTGGTGACATCTGAATAAGATCTGTGGATTACATAATAACAGTATGCCCATACTAATTTCCTAATTTTGATCATTGTGCTGTGCTTATGTAAGAGAATGCCCTGTTTTGGGAAACACACTGAATTCTACGGGGTTAAAGGACCATCCTATCTACAAATTACTCTCAGTGGTCAATGGTCTGGTCAGTCGGGGTGGAGGGAGGGGGAGGGAGAGAGGGAGAGAGAGAGAGAGGAGGGGGGAGGGAGGGAGGGAGGGATAAAGTAAAGTGTAAGTGGTAAAATGTTAACATTTAAGAAACCTGCATAAGGGATACAGATGACTTCTTTGTACCAGTCTTACAACTTTTTGGTAAAGCTGAAATTTCAACAAAATAAAAAGTTAAAATAAACGAGTGGCTATAAAAAACTGCAGCAGCACTAGGTTCATTCATTCTCTTGACTGTATGGTGCATCTGAAGTGTGCCCAGTAGTTTTGCAAGCACAGAACAAGGCCGGCTGAGTTTCCCGTGGCTGTGGAGTTGAATGGAGACTTGGGACAAATAGAATAAATAATAGAGAAAATACACAGTATGTCAGATGGGGGCTAAGTGCTAAGGAGAAAAATAAAGCAGGAAAGGGAATTGAGGGTGCTACCATTGGTAATTAGTCAAATATGTCTCTGAAATAGGTTTTGTTATGCAAAATAGCAGCTCCCTGCCCCGCTCCATGCTTCATAGCCTCCTCCTGAAAGATACGATTTTTTTTTGAAATGGAGCCTTGCTCTGTCACCCAGGCTGCAATGCAATGGTAGGATCTCAGCTCACTGCAACCTCCACCTTCCAGGTTCAAGCGATTCCCCTGCTCAGCCTCCCAAGTAGCTGAGATTACAGGCACCCACCACCACACCCAGCTAATTTTTAAATATTTTTGGTTGAGATGGGGTTTCACCAAGTTGGCCAGGCTGTTCTCGAACTCCTGACCTCAAGTGATCTGCCTGCCTCAGCCTCCCAAACTGCTGGGGTTACAGGCATGAGCCACTGCACCTGGCCACCTTTTGGCTGATTTTAAATTTTTTTAAAAATCATTATGGATAGTTGTGCCTATCTACGGGGTATAGATGACATATTGATACAAACATACAATGTGTAATGACCAAGTTAGGGTGATTGGAATATCCATCACATCAAGCATTTACCATTTCTCAGCTATTATCAAAAAGTCAAAAAATAACAGATGCTGGTGAGGTTGAGGAAAAAAAGGACTGCTTATACACTGCTGTTGGGAGTGTAAATTAGTTCAACCATTGTGGAAGACAGTATGGTGATTCCTCAAAGACCTAAAAACAACAATACCATCATACTCAGCCATGCCATTACTGGGTACATACCCAAAAGAATATAAATTATTCTGTTATAAAGACACATGCACGCATATTCATTGTAGTACTATTCACAACAGAAAAGACATGGAATCAACTGAAATGCCCATCCATGGTAGACTGAATAAAGAAAATGTGGTACACAGACACCATGGAATACTATGCAGCCATAAAAAGACAAGATCATGTGTTTTGCAGGGACGTGGAGAGAACTGGAGGCCATTATCCTTAGCGAACTAATTCAGGAACAGAAAACCAAATGCCACATGTTCTCACTCCTAAGTGGGAGCTAAATGATGAGAATACATGGACACATAGAGGCAAACAACACACACTGGGTCCTAATGGAGTGAGGGAGAAGCGAGAGGACCGAAAAAGTAACGAATGGGTGCTAGGCTCACTACCTGGATAACAAAACAATCTGTACAACAAACCCCGACGACACAAGGTTACCTATCTAACAAACTTACACATGTACTCTCTGAACTTAAAAGTATTTTTTTAAAAGGATTTATCATTTTTTTTGTGATAGGATGTAAATTATTGTTAACTCTAGTCACCCCATTGTGCTACCAAGCACTAGATTTTATTCCTTCTAAATCTGCATTTGTACCCATTAACATTACTCTGCTGTCTCTGTGAGTTCATTTTTTTTTTAGCTCGCACATGTGAATGAGATCATGCAATATTTGTCTTTCTGTGCCTGGCTCCCTTTAGCTGATTATTTTGCTATTTGCTACCATATTATTCATATTGGGTTTTAATTTGTTTCAGAGATGGGGGTCTCACTCTGTTACCCAGGCTGGGTATAGTGGTGCAAAGTCAGGTCACTGTAGTCTCAAACTCCTGGGCTCAAGTAATCCTCCCACCTCATCTTCCTGAGTAGTTAGGACTACTGACACACACCTCCACATCTGGCTCATTGTAAGTTTTTTAATTTTTTAATTTTTATTTTTTTAGAGACAGTGTCTTGCTGCGTCACCCAGGCTGGTCTCAAACTCCTAACTTCAAGCAATCTTCCTGCTTTACCCTCCCAAAGCGCTGGGATTACAAGTATGAGCCACAACACCCAGCCCCATATTGTTCACTCACTTACTTCTTTCTACTTTTTAATTTTCCAGTTTTATGCATTATTTATTTTTTCTGATATTATTATTTTATTCAACTAATATTTCTCAAACTGACCACATACTATGTGTAGCGTACTATGTCAGCCACTATGGAGAATATAAAGAAGGATTAACTACCAAAGAGCTTATAGTTATGTTGAGAAAACAAGACATACACTTGTGAATACTTAAGTAGTATTAAGAAATAACCAATAGCAATATCCAAGGATATTACAATCAAAGAAGCATCCTATCTGGGTGTTGTGGTACTTTATAGGTATTAGCTATAGTAAAGGAGGATTCTGCTAATTTCTCTCTCCATCCCTCTACACAAGGACTCTTCCAGCACCTGCGCAGTTGCCCAATATTGTTCTATCACAGAGTCAGGAAGATTCAGTGTTTGTGTTATCACGTACAAGGCAAGTTACAGTTATGCCGTGAACAAACTATAGCTACTTTTTCTTTACAGCATTTTGTTTCCCTTGGGACTTATCATTGTCCTAGCTTTTTGATTTTTCTTTGCTTGGTACTTATTGCAAATTTGACCCCCAAGTCTTTAACAGGTATTCAGTTCATTTAATCATCCAGAAGCAGTCTTTCCTGAAGACTTGTCACATTGTCTAATCAGAACTGGTTGTCTTCCCTGGCTTACAGCTTTCATCCTGGGCTCTCTCTTTATCATCATTCAGGAGATTCCCTTTGCTTCTCGTTGTTGGATTTCTTAAGTACAGTGTTCTATGTCTCCCTCTTTCTTGGTTTACTCCCTTGTTTGGGTGGAGCACATCCTCTAGTAGCTTCCTGAGAAAGGATGCATGAGAGGTTTTCCAATTACCTATTGCTGCATAAAAACCAGCCCATTCTTATAGCATAAAACAGAAACATTCATTTATATTATTACATTTTGTGATTTGGATGATCAACTGGGATCAGCTGAGTGATTTTCACTTGGAGTCTCTCATGCAAATGCAGTCAGATGATGAGAGGGACTAGAGTCGTCTCAAAGGCTTCCTCAGTCACAGGGCTGGCACTTAGGCTGAAAAGATTCAAACAACTGAGGCTTCTCAAGCATCTATCTCCATCTCTATGTGATGTCTCAACATGGTGTCTCTAGTATGGCAACTTCAGGATAGCTGAACTTCTCTCATGTCAGCTCAGGACTCAAAAGGCACATGTCTCAAGGGAGAAAGCCAGGCAGAACCTGCATCTTAGGACCAAACCTTGGAAGTCACAAATCATCACTCCTTCCCTACTCTCCTGAGTCAGTCACAAAGGCTCACTCAGGTTCAAGGAGAGGAAAAACAGATTCCAGTCCTTTATGGGGAAGTGGCAAAATTCTAAGCAAATGTAAAATTGGAACCATTGTGTAGCCATTTTTGAACAGTCTGTCTCAGAAAGTAAATATTGGAGACTTCTATGTATGAAATGCCATTGTTTTAGCTTTATACCTCATTGGTAGTTTGGCTGGGTATAGAATTCTGGTTTGGAGATCATCTTACTTCAAAAATGTGAAGTATTGCTCCAATGTATTCTCAATTCCAGTATTGCCATTAGGAAGTTTAAAGCATTCTTATTTCTGATTTCTTGTGTATGACCTCGTTTTTTCCCTCTAGTAGCTTTTAGAATCTTTTTCCATTGTGTTCTAAACTTTTACTATGATGTAAGTTAGTTTAGGTCTATTTTCAGTCATTGTACTGGGCACTTAGTATGATGATTCTTACCTCCCCTCCTTTTTGTTTAGAGACAAGGTCTAGCTTTGTCACACAAGCTGGCGTGCAGTGGTGTGATCATAGCTCAATACAGCCATGAACTCCTGCACTCAAAGCAATCATCCTATCTCAACCTCCTGAGGAATATAGGAGTGTGCTATCATACCCAGCTAAGATTCCCACCCCTTTTTCTTGATTCTCTTTTCAACTTATTATTCAGATATTGAACTTTCTGGACTGGTTCTCTTGTCATCTGTTCTCTTCCCTCTAGTTTGTATTTCCATGTGTCTTAATCTTTTTGAGAGATTTCTCTAATTTATTTTCTACCTTTTATTCAGTTTTTAATGTATGCTTTTGTATTTTTTAATTTCAAGAAGCTTTTGGTATTGTTTTAATTGTTCTCTAAGTGTTCCTTTTCCATAGTATTCTGCCAACAGCCACATGTTTAAGCTTGAAAGCACATCTTCCCCCAGTCAAGCCTTAAGATGAGAATGAAGCCCCAATTGATACCTTGATTGCAGCCTCATGAGAGATCCTGAAACTGCTGCACTCTGCTTCTTGACTCACTTAAACTGTGAAATGAATGTTGCCTAAAGCTGCCAAGGTTTTGGTAATTTGTTACACAACAACAGATAAATAATACATTAAGTCTCCATATTTCTTACCTTCTCTTCCTGAAATAAAATAGCCAATTTTCCTCCTTTCTGGATCTCAAAAAGACTCATTCTCTGAGACAGGCATTAGAGCTGTTCACCAAATATTTCCAGTTCTCCACATACAAGCATGTGTAAGATGGCATTTCCTGGGCCCCTTGTGTTTTGCTGGGGCTACGTGATTAATTCTGACCAATGAACTCTCAGTGGACATGAAACATGTCACTCCCAGGTTGAAGCATTTAATCACCAATACAAATCTCTCTAATGTATTGTCCAAGGCAGTAGCCACATGTGGCTATCAAAATTAAACAACCTTTAAAATCCTGTTGCTCAGTCATACACGCCGTATTTCTAGTCCTCAAAAGCTACATGTGTCTGGTAGCCTAGTAGCTACTTTATTAAACCCTGCAGACAGGGAACATTTCTGGAAAGTTCTATTGGACAGCCATGCTCTGGACAACTTTTTTCTTCTGCTCAGGAACTGGCAAAGCTCCAGGGTAGCAAATGTTCCTTAAGACTAGCTCCAGACTGAGGATAACATGTAATGTAAGTGACTCTTTTTCTTTTATTTTGGTAAAATATGCATCATGGCCAGGTGCGGTGGCTCACACCTATAATCTCAGCACTTTGGGAGGCTGAGGTGGGCAGATCACCTGAGGTCAGGAGATCAGCCTGGTCAACATAGTGAAACTCCCATCTCTACTAGAAATCCAAAAAATTAGCTGAGAGTGGTGGTGCATGCTTGTAATCCCAGCTACTGGGGAGGCTGAGGCAGGAGAATTGCTTGAACAAGGTGGAGGTGGAGGCTGCAGTGAACCAAGGTTACTCCACTGCACTCCAGCCTGGGCTACAAGAGTGAAATTCCATCTCAAAAAACATACATATATGCATCATAAAACTTGATTATTTTAACCATTTTAAGTTTACATTTCAGTGGCATTAAGTATATTTACATAGATGTGTAACCATCACCACGATTTGTGTCCAGAATTTTTTCATCTTCCCAAACTTAAACTCTGTCCCCATTAAACACTAACTTCCCATTTCCTCTCCCCCAGCCCCCGGCAGCCACTATTCTCCTTTCTGTCCCTATGAATTTGACGACTCTAGGGACCCCATATAAACAGAAACCTACAGTATTTGCCTTCCTGTGACTGGCTTATTTCACTTAGCATTATGTCCTCAGGGTTCATTCATGTTATAGCATGTGTCAGAATGTCATTCCTTTTTTAGGACTGAATAATATTCCTTCACACAGATACACAACACTATGTTTATCCATTCATCTGATGACACACACTTGGGTTGCTTCTACCTTTTGGTTATTGTGAATGCTGCTGTAATGAAATGGATGTGGCCAAGTGTGGTGACTCACGCCTATAATCCCAGCACTTTGGGAGGTGGGTGGATCACAAGATCAAGAGTTTGAGTCCAGCCTAGCCAACACAGTGAAACCCCGCCTCTACTAAAAATACAAAAATCAGCCGGGTGTCGTGGTGGGTGCCTGTAATCCCAGCTACTCGGGAGGCTGAGGCAGGGAATTGCTTGAACCTGGGAGGCGGAGGTTGCAGTGAGCCGAGATCACGCCACTGCACTCCAGCCTGGGCGACAGAGTGAGACTCCATCTCAAAAAAAAGAAAGAAAAGAAAAGAAATTGATGTACAAAGGAACATCTGTTTGAGTCCCTGCTTTCATTCCTTTGGGGTATACACCCAGAAGTAAAATTGCTGGATTATACATTAACTTTCTATTTAATTTTGTGATGAAATCACCATACCATTTTTCATAGTGGCCACAGAGTCCTTAGCTTTGAAAAGTACATATTAAAGTATTTATAGATGAAGTCATAGGATGTCTGAGATTTGCTTTAAGAGGGTTAAACATAACCCAGGGTTATATTAAGGCCAGTTAAAGGTTTGCTTCCATTTGCAAATTAAAATTCTGTTTAAGTTTGGAATAGAGAAACACAAGGTGGGTTATGAGTTGATAATTACTGAAGATGGGTCATAGGAATCGGCTGGGAGATCATTCTATTTTCCCTTCTTTCATCTGTGTTTGAACTTTTCCGAAAGAAAATAAATTTACTTTTCATATAAAGTACTTGAAGCATTCTTAATTCACAATGAGACAAGGGCCTCACACTTAATTATGGAAACAAAAGTACTCAAGCTTACTATATTCTTAGGCAATTACAAATTATATTCAGCATTTAACCCCTCTGGTAAGTCAGGAGCTTGATTAAATGCTTAGTTATATATTCATGTGTATCCTAAGAAGTTAGCAAGGGAAATTTAATCAAATGAACCACACCTGCTTATGAAAATGCAGACCTTAGTTTCTCTTGAGTGAGAACCAAGCCAGGTGTCCCCAAGTTGCAAAATAACGAGTTTTACCACACCTGGAGATGAAGTGACCAGTGATGGGATCAAGTGCGTTATTTCACCAGAAAGCTTGAGAAAAATGATCAGCTTCATGTATTCATTCACTCATTTGACATACGTTGATTATGCATTGATTCTGTAGCAGGTCCTCTCCCAGGCACAGCCATGAATAGTGCAAATAATTTCCTGTTCCTAAAAAACTCACTATTTAGGGCAGAGAAACCAGACAAATAAATAAATAAACTCAGGCAGCTTTATCATCTGTCAGGTAAAGATAGTTTTTATAAGAAAAGTGGAGGAAAGGTGCAATGGTTCATGCTTGTTATCCCAGCACTTTGGGAGGCCACGGCGGGTGGATCACTTGAGGCCAGGAGTTAGAAACCAGTCTAGCCAACATGGAGAAATTCTGTCTCTACTAAAAATACAAAAATTAGCTTGGCATGGTGGTGCATGCCTGTAATCCCAGCTACTTGGGTGGCTGAGGCATCAGAATTGCTTGAACCCAGGAGGCAGAGTTTGCAATGAGCCAAGATCACACCATTGCACTCCAGCCTGAATGACAGAGCAAGACCCTGAAGAGAGAGAGAGAGAGAGAGAGAAAAGAAAGAGAAAGAAAGAGAAAAAGAAAAAGAAAAGAAAGAGGAGGGGAAAGAGGGAAGGAGGGAGGGAGGAAGGAAGGAAGGGAGGGAAGGGAAGGGAAGGAGGGGAGAAAGAGAGAGAGAGAGGAGGGGAAGGAAGGAAAGAGGGAGGAGAGAGGGAAGAAGGAAAGGAAAGGGAAGGGAGGGGAGAAAGAATAAAAGAAAGAGAAAGGAGGGAGGGAGGAAGGGAGGGAGGAGAGAAAGAATAAAAGAAAGAAAAAGAGAGGAGGGGAAGGAAGGAAGGAGGGAGGGAGGAAGGGAAGGGAAGGGAGGAAGGGAGGGGAGAAAGAAAGAAAAGAGAGAGAAAGAAAAAGAAAAGAAAGGAAGGAAGGAAGAAAGGGGAAGGACGGAAGGAGAGAAGAAAGAAAGAACAAAAGAACGAAAGAAAAATGGAGCAGGTAAGGGTCAGATAGAAGAGTGGAAGCTGTTTTGCAAAGGGCTGCTCTAAGAAGGTGACGTTTGAGCAGAGACACGAGGCAGGAAAAGACAAGCTGATACCTATGGGAGGAGCATTGCAGGCACGGGGAACAGCACAGGTGGATGATTAGGTGGGAGATGCCCAGCGTGCCTGAAGAACGTCAAGGAGGCTTGTGTGGCTGGAGTGAGAGAATGGAAGGACGTGAGGGCAGGGAGGTGATGAGGATGATGGGGCTGGCATCCCATGTTGGGCCTCTACTGTTTTAAAATATAGGTATTATTATTATCTTTTTGAGATAGGTTTTTGCTCTGTTGCCCAGGCTGGATACCGTGGCGTGCTCGTGGGGGAAATTCACTGCAGCCTCAATCTCCTGGACTCAATCAAACCTCACACCTCAACCTCCTGAGTTGCTGGGACTACAGGTGTGTGCCACCATGCCTGGTTAATTTTTCTGGGTTTCTTTTGTAGAAATAGGAATCTTGTTATGTTGCCAGAGCTGGTCTTGAACTCCTGGCCTCAAGCCATCTTCCCACTTCAGCCTCCCAAATTGCTGGGATTACAGGCTCAGGCCACTGCACCCAGCCCAGTTTTATTATTATCCAGGTATGGCAAGGACACTAGATCAGGCGATGACTACCGAAAGATACTTTGTTACTCACAGGTCCCAGGAAGAAGGGGAACACCCATGCTAGGTGGGGCCACACAGGGAAGCACCAGGGCTGGGCCGGGACAGAGGGAATGAGGAAAACATGTGGCCAGGAGCCTTTACTGTGGTTCCTGTGGGAAGGAGCGGGCAGGCAGGGTAAGGGCTTCAGGGCATAGGGGCTGCCCCTTGTTGCTTGGTACCTGGCTCTGAGATGATTAGAGAAGAGGGATAGTGTCTTGGCATGTGAGAGCCCAGGAAAGAAGGTGGTTGGGGTCGTCGATCTGGACTGGTTGGTTTGCATATAAAAGACCCTTTACGGCCAGGCAGTGACTCACTCCTGTAATCCCAGTACTTTAGGAACCAAGGCAGGTGGATCATGAGGTCAGGAGTTCAAGACCAGCCTGGACAATATAGTGAAACCCCATCTCTACTAAAAATACAAAAAAAAAAATTAGCTGGGTGTGGTGGCAGTTACCTGTAATCCCAGCTACTCAGGAGGCCATGCAGGAGAATCACTTGAACACAGGAGGCGGAGGTTGCAGTGAGTCAAGATCGCACCATTGCACTCCAGCCTCGGTGACAGAGCAAGACTCCATCTCAAACAAATAAAATGGTGGTGGGGGGGCTTTACTATCTAGAAATTGGCTAGCTCTGGGAGAGGCCGTTCTTGCAAGGTCAGCAAAGCCTCACACATCAGAGAATCAGAAATACACAGTTAAGACCAGGCGCAGTGGCTCACGCCTGTAATCCCAGCACTTTGGGAGGCTGAGGTGGGTGAATCACTCAAGGTCAGGTGTTTGAGACCAGCCTGGCCAATGTGGTGAAACTCTGTCTCCACAAAAAATACAAAAATTACCCAGGCATGGTAGTGGGTGCCTGTCATCCCAGCTACTCGGGAGGCTGAGGCAGAGGTTGCAGTGAGCCGAGATCGCGCCACTGCACTCTGGCCTGGGTGACACAGCGAGACTCCATCTCAAAAAACAAACGAACAAAAAAGTGGTTAACATGTTGATTTTATGAAACTTGCCTCAAAGATGTTTCCTCTTGTGAAGTCATGTTAGGGCTCTTAAAATGTGTTGATTAGAGAGAGAGATCCAAGATGGCCGATTAGCAACAGCTCAGGAATGTAGCTCCCAGTGAAAGCGCAGAGAACGAGTGGACACCGCACTTTCCGACGAATTTCTGTTACCCACAGACTGGGAGATTCCTGGCAGAGGAGCCACACGTGTCGCCAGCGTGAATCGTTTGGCCAGCGCAGCGTTTTGCCAGCGCTCCAGCGCGGCGCTTCCCAGTGTGGAGTATACGGGACGGACGGGCTCGGCTGGTCCCATCCCCACAAGGAAAACAGCAATTGGAAGCGCTGCAGACTGCGAGTCTCACAGCAAGCACAGCGAACCCGGGAAGGTCCGGCTCTGTGGGGAAGGGGCGTCCGCCAGAGGAAAACTAAGAAACAGAAAAACTTCATCACCGGGCGGAGAGAGATCCAAGATGGCCGCGTAGCAGCAGCTCAGGATTGTAGCTCCCAGTGAAAG
>CAUYQU010048071.1:0-12480 GCA_963574635.1 Cheracebus regulus
TCAACAAAATAGATAGACCACTAGCCAGATTAATAAAAAAGAAAAGGGAGAAGAATCTAATGGATGCAATAAAAAATTATAAAGGGGACATCACCACTGACTCCACAGAAATACAAATTACAATCAGAGATAACTACAACAACTTATGCACATAAACCAGTAAACCTGGAAGAAATGCATAAATACCTGGACACTTTCACTCTCCCAAGTCTAAACCAGGAAGAAGTTGAAACCTTGAAAAGACCACTAACAAGGGCTGAAGTTGAGGCAGCAATTAATAGCCTACCAACCAAAAAAAGTCCAGGTCCAGACGGGTTCACAGCTGAATTCTACCAAATGTACAAAGAGGGGCTGGTACCATTCCTTCTGAAACTATTCCAAACAATACAAAAAGAATCATTTTATGAGACTAACATCATCCTGATACCAAAACCTGGCAGAGACTCAACAAAAAAAGAAAACTTCAGGCCAATATCCATGATGAACATTGATGCAAAAATTGTCAATAAAATACTGGCAAACCGATTGCAACAGCACATCAAAAAGCTTATCCATCACGATCAAGTAGGCTTCATTCTGGTGATGCAAGGCTGGTTCAACATACATAAGTCTATAAATGTAATGCATCACATAAACAGAACCAAAGACAAAAACCACATGATTATCTCAATAGATGCAGAGAAAGCCTTTCACAAAATTCAACAGCCTTTTATGCTAAACACGCTCAATAAGCCAGGTGTCGAAGGAATATGTCTCAAAATAATAAAAGCTATTTAGAACGAATATACAGCCAATATCATACTGAATGGGCAAAAACTGGAAGCATTCCCTTTGAAATCCGGCACTAGGCAAGGATGCCCTCTGTCACCACTCATACTCAATATAGTATTGGAAATTCTAACCAGAGCATTTAGGAAAGAAAAAAAAAATAAAGCATATTCAGTTAGGAAAAGAGGAAGTCAAATTGTCTATATTTGCACATGACATGATTGTATATTTACAAGATCCCATCATCTCAGTCCAAAATCTCCTTAAACTGATAAGCAAAGTCGCAGCATACAAAATCAGTGTGCGGAAATCACAAGCATTTCTATACACCAAAAAAAGACCAACAGAGAGCCAAATCATGAGCGAACTCCCACTCACAATTGCTACAAAGAGAATAAAATACCTAGAAATACAGCTAACAAGGGATGTAAAGGACCTCTTCAAGGAGAACTACAAACCACTGCTCAAGGAAATAAGAGAGGACACAAACAAATAGAGAAACACGCCATGCTCCTGATTAGGAGGAAACAATATCATGAAAATGGCCATACTGCCCAAAGTAATTTATAGATTCAACACTATGCCTATCAAGCTACCAATGACCTTCTTCACAGAACTGGACAAAACCACCTTAAACTTCATATGGATCCAAAAGAGAGCCCACATAGCCAAGACAATCCTAAGCAAAAAGAACAAAGCCGGAGGCATCACACTACCTGATTTCAAACTATACTACAAAGCTACAGTAATCAGAGCAACATGGTACTGGAACCAAAACAGATATATAGACCAATGGAACAGAACAGAGGCCTTGGAGGCAATGCCACATATCTACAACTATCTGATCTTTGACAAACCTGACAAAAACAAGCAATGGAGAAAGGATTCCCTGTTTAATAAATGGTGTTGGGAAAACTGTCTAGCCACATGCAGAAAGCAGAAACTGGACCCCTTCCTGACACCTTATGCTAAAATTAACTCCGGATGGATTAAAGACTTAAACATAAAACCTAACACCATAAAAACCCTAGAAGAAAACCTAGGCAAAGCCATTCAGAACATAGGCATAGGCAAGGACTTCATGACTAAAACACCAAAAGCATTGACAACAAAAGCCAAAATAGACAAATGGGACCTAATTAAACTCCAAAGCTTCTGTATAGCAAAAGAAACCATCATTAGAGCAAAGCAGCAACCAATAGAATGGGAAAAATTTTTTGCAATATACCCATCTGTCAAAGGGCTAATATCCAGAATCTACAAATAACTAAAACAGATTTACAAGAAAAAAACAAACTCACCCAAAAGTGGGAGAAAGATATGAACGGACACCTTTCAAAAGACATATATGAGGCCAACAAACATATGAAAAAAAGCTCATCATCACTGATTATTAGAGAAATGTAAATCAAAACCACATTGAGATACCATCTCATGCCAGTTAGAATGGTGATCATTAAAAAATCTGGGACAACAGATGCTGAAGAGGATGTGGAGAAGTAGGAACACTTTTACACTGCTGGTGGTAGTGTAAACTAGTTCAACCATTGTAGAAACCAGTGTGGTGATTCCTCAAGGATCTAGAAATAGAATTTCCATTTGACCCAGCAATCCCATTACTGGATATATACCCAAAGAATTATAAATCATTCTATTTAAAAGACATATGCGCAGGTATGTTCATAATGGCACTGTTTATGATAGCAAGAACCTGGAACCAACCCAAATGCCCATCAAAGATAGACTGGACAAGGAAAATGTGGCACATATACACCATAAAAAGCGATGAGTTCGTGTCCTTTGTAGGGACATGGATGAATCTGGAAACCATCATTCTCAGTAAACTGACACAAGAACAGAAAATCAAACACTGCATGTTCTCACTCATAGGCGGGTGTTGAACAATGAGAACATATGGACACAGGGAGGGGAGCATCACACACTGGGGCCTGTTGGTAGGTGGGCCAAGGGAGGGACAGCAGCGGGGTGGGGAGATTGGGGAGGGATAACGTGGGGACAAATGCCAGATGTAGGTGATGGGAAGGAAGGCAGCAAACCACATTGCCATGTGTGAACCTATGCAACAATTCTGCATGATCTGTACATGTACCCCAGAACCTAAAGTACAATAAAAAGAAAAATTTAAATTAAAAAAAAAATGTTCTCTGGTTTTAAGAGCTGTGGATTATTTAATCTCCAAAATAAACAGCAACCATAAGAAGTGGAGCTTTTCTATTTGCACCCATGGTTTTCTAATCTAAATATTGACTTTTGACCTTATGATAGCTGCTTTATAAGTCTACCTTTCTAATATTGCAATCTCTCTCTCTTTTATTATTGTTATAAATAAGTCAAACCTAATCAGTAACAGTGATATCACAACAAACAAAATTAGATCTGTCCTTATCTGTGCCCTCTTTGCTCTTTAAAATTTAAAACTTCTGATAAATGTGTTCAAGGACTGTCTATCCTAAGATGAAAGGCTGCTTCTGTTAACCTCTACAAGTGGCCGTTCTGCCTTCCTTATAATTTTTAAAACTGTGAATACAAAAGCCTTCAGATATCTAAAATAAGCTATTTCTAAACTTGAAATGTATGTGAATTTGAAATGGTCAGTTTTGACATAACAAAATTAACATCAAAAAGATTTTTATTATGACAGTACATTTCCCTAAAATTAATAATTAATGTTATTTGCATATTCTGGGCTTATTTCATCTTGCATATGCTATTTCTATATTTAATTCAAATGTACTGTTATGAAATCTGTTTTGCTAACTCTTAATCTTTCCTCAATAGAGTAAAACAATTACATTAAAAATATATACTAAAAATATATATTTGTATGTATTAAATTTATGTTAAATAAATATAGATGAACAAATATACATTTATATTTTTAAATTAGATGAATGATGTCCTTATATAGATTATTGGAATAAAAATTATTATTTTCTGAGATATTAAAACAATGATATCAACTCAAAATATTTTTGTATAGTTTTATCTTAATATTTCAAAATTTAATATTTTAATGTAGATTTTCCTGGTTGACCAAAAGATTATTTCCTCGAAACTTACAAAAAATTCAAATAAAATGTTCCTATAAGGACTTCACATACTTTGGGAATTTATTAATTATGATCAAATTTAGTAAATAGTTTACAATCTCTTACACAGTAGATTTGGTAACAGAGTCATAATACTTAAGAAGTGGACAGAACCTCCAGGAAAGTAATATTCTAGTACTTTTGCTAAAGTGTGAATACAGTATTTGTTTTCCAACAGTAAAAAATGAAACTAGAGAGAACAAGCGCAAACACCCTAAAATGGATTTTAAATATACAGTGAGATACTCTATGAAGGCTAATATGATTGCTCTTAATACGATTGTGGAGAATAAAGGGGAGCTGTGTAGAAAATAATGTCAGAGAATAAGCCAAGGACCATGGGACTTGGGGAGGACTTTGTGTGCTAGGTGAAGGTAGAGTAGAAGTTCTTGATACAGATGACAAGGCTTTGATTGTGTTGTATCATCTAAATATTTGCATCAGGTTTGTCCTTGAAGTTCCTACTGAAGTCTTTCTTTTCCTAACCCCACCAAAAGATTTATATCCAATGTTTGAAATGTTTTTCTTCACCATTGAATCAATCTTCAAAATTGTATAAGCGCTCAGTCTTCAAAACTCTGAAATTATTTCTTTTTTTTTTTTTTTCCTTTTTTCTGAGATGCAGTTTCACTCTTGTTGTCCAGGCTGAAATGCAATGGCTCAATCTCAGCTCACTGCAACCTCCACCTCCTGAGTGCAAAGGATTCTGGAGCCTCAACCTACCGAGTAGCTGGGATTACAGGCATGTGCCACCAAGTCCGGCTAATTTGGTATTTTTAATAGAGAAGGGGTTACACCATGTTAGCCAGGCTGGTCTTGAACTCCTGACCTCAGGTGATCGACCGCGTCAGCCTCCCAAAGTGCTGGGATTACAGGTGTGAGACACCACACCTGGCCTGAAATTATTTCTTTCGAATTAATCAAAGCTTTGTAGCTGCAAAGTTCTGCAAACTTATCTTTGTCCTCAACCTCTCTGCATTACTGGAAAATCATAATCTGCTTCTTCTTCGTATTTTTTTCTAGGCCATTGTAATAATTACCTATTTGATTTTTCCATGTGTAAGGTCATATTATAACCTTATTCTGCTTGTTCATTTTATTCCTAGAACTTCTATGTATTTTCTTTTATATTTTTATTTCATTTTCTTGAACTTTCCTGACCTAAACATATAAATAGCCAGCATCATATAGGTAAGAATTTTAGATTTGTAAACAAATTTGCTTTGTGAGATTCAAGAAATATTTCCACATGACTAATGAACACTCTCTCTACCTCATAATGCAATACATTTTAAACAAAATCAATTTTACGCTGCTCTCCAATCTATTCCAAACCCCCAAACTTTTTCACTTCTTTGTTTCGTGTGTCTTAAAAGAATTTGTAATTAAATAATGTTGAAATTTTAAAAATCTTTCTATGGGATATTTTGTCTCATAAAAATATAAACAACCATTAAGGGCTAATTAACAGCTGACTTCCACATTTTATATAACCTATAAAAGATACTAGTAATTATAACTACATCACCTCAAAAATAATTGTAGAAAATGTACGTGTTTCCTTTTGATGCTGTAACTATTTATCACATCTTAGTGTTTCAAAAACCATAGATTTATTATGTAACAATTCTGGATGTCAGATGTCTGAAATGTGTCTTAGTAAGCTAATTCTGAGGTGCTGAGAGACCTACATTTATTTATGGAGGCTCTAGTGGAGACATGGTTTTCTTGTATTTTCCAGCTTCTGAAATTCACTTGCATTTCTTTGGTTAAGTATCATTCTTCTAACTGCAAAGCTAGCAAATAAAAACAAATACTTCTCACATTGCCACCTCTTTGTTTCTCTCTCTCTTTATCCTTCTTTCACTTATTTATGAGAATTCTTGTACCATACAGATAATCCAAGATAATATCTGCATCTCTAGGTCATATTATTAACAACCTTAATTTTATCTGCAACTTTAATTTTCTTTGCCATATAGCCTAACATAGTCACAGATACCAGAAATTAGGAAATGGACATCTTTAGTGTGGGCTCATTATTCTGCTTACCATAGGTAAATATATTATTTAAAATATTAAGAAGCATTTGGAAATAAAACATGTTTTAAAACTTCACTAATAATATATGATGCAGAAAATAACTCAAGTGTTTACAAGGTAAGGGTTATACAAGATATTACACCTACACATTTAATTTAATACTAGAGAGGCTAGATAATGTTCTAACACAGATTTGGGTGTTCTTTCTGGAAGCCAAATTATGTAATAGAAAAGTTTAAACATTCTTATCCCTTTTACTATTATTCATACTTCAAAATTACTTTCACCATTTTTAGTTTTTTAAATATTTGGCTTTTTTTCTACTTTTCAATGCACTGAAAAGAAAATATGATCTGCCTAGAATTAGAATCTAGAAATTACTTTCCCAGGAGAACAGCTAGATACCTATATTCCACAGCTCGGTATGTAAAAATGGGTAATAAAACTATTTCTAAAAAATGTAAAGATTTTATATTAAAAATGCCTTTGCTTTTGAAGTCTTAGTCATGAGTTATTTGTCTTGGCCAATGTCCAGAAGAGTTTTTTCTAGGTTTACTTCTAGGATTTTTATAGTTTCAGGTCTTACGTTTAAGCCTTCAATCCACCATGAGTTAATTTTTGGAAAATTCTCAGATAAATAAAACTGAAATAACTATTGACCCAGCAATCCCACTATGGGGTATCTATCCAAAGGAAAAATAACCCATTATATCCAAAAATCACCTGCACTAAAATGTTTATTGCAGCACGATTTGCGATTGCAAAGTCATGGAATCAAACTAAGCATCCATCAACAGAGGATTGGATAAAGAAAATATATGTATACACCGTGAAATACTCCTCAGCCATAGAAAGAAATCATGTATTTTGCAGCAGTGTGGATGGCCATTATCCTAACTTAAATAACTCAGAAACAAAAGGTCAAACATTGTATGTTCTCACAAGTGGAGGTAAACAATTTTCTTATTTTAAGGTGTTGTACTACAGAAGAGAATGTCATTTTTTGGGAAATAAACATTTAATTATTTAACTTTAATGAGTCATTATATATCAGCATATACCACATATGAGAACAAGAAAATGATAGAGTACTAATAAAATATTAATAACTAGAAGAAGAATATATAAACGAAATGTACATAACAGTATCTTTTCACTATTTTTGTTACTTTTCAGTCACTTTGTTTTTTTAATAAAAAGTAAAAGAAAATGACTTTACCAAATAGCAACTATGATAAATTTATTTTCAGGGCTATAAAGTAGGTAAAATGATTTGTAATAACAAGGATATCAATTTTAATTAGATTTTTTTTTGTCTTCCTTAAAAACATACCATATTAGTAATTATATTATCTTATTCTTCTGTGCTCACAAGTACTTTTCTGGACAATGATTTTATTTACACCATAAAAAAATTTGTAATATTTCCATGCAACTAATTACATCTTTGAAAATTCTAAGTATTTAAGATTTGTACTGTATCTGTGTCTACTTTTCTTAAACTACAACCCATTTTTCCTGGATCAACTCCTGTGGTGTTACTAGATGAAATAAAATTCCATATGAAAACAAGAACTAGCAATGAAAAAGATTAATTCATATAGACAATAAATACAACCTAAGCAAAACAGTGCTAAGGTGAGAGAACAATAGCACTAAATCAACATCACCAAGTTATGATGACACCTAAAGGCTAGGACTCACATTACATTTTTCATTTCATCAATTATCATTTCAATAGAAAATATCATTGGCAACTACTGGAGCTGACAATCATGAAAAAGTTTTTAAAAAATGTTCTTATTCAATAATGCAGGAAGTCCAACACATACCTGTGAGACAAGAAAACACATTGTTTTGCAAAACATTTTTCTGTCTGCTCCTATGTACTAAACATTAACAATGAATAGTTAGATCATAGATAGATGATAGATATATAGAGAGGATAGATGATAGATATAGAGGATAGGTGATAGATACATGAATAGGTAAATAGATGATAGGTGAATCGGTAGACAGATGATAAATAGCAAAAAGTCTTTAGCTATTCAAATTTCATGAATTTAATTTTTTTTAGGTTGTTATTCCATAAATAACACAAACATGCTAACCTAAAAAAGGTACTTTGCTTTTACTATATTATTTACAGTTTATCCATTAATACATTTCTTTATTGAATAAACCTTTATTTTTATTTATTTCTATGTTTTAGATTGAAAGATAAAATAATATGCATTTATTGTGTACAATATGATATTTTGAAATATATACATTTTGTAATGACTAAATGAAGCTAATTAAGACATGCAGACATTACATAGTTTCACATTTGTGGTGAAAAATGCTTTACATCTACTCTCAGCACTTTTCAAGATTATAACCTAATATTAACTAGAGTCACCATGTTGTACAATTGGTCTCTTGAACTTAATCCTTTCTCCTTTCATCTAATCAGAAGTTTGTATCTTTTGACCAATATCTGCCATTCCTCCTACCACCACACTATCCCCTAGTAACTACCATTTTACTCTCTACTTTATGTCAAACTTCCCAGATTCCACATATGAGTGAGATAAAGCAGTATTTGTCATTCTGTGCCTGGCAATATTTTATTTACTATAACGCCATCCAAGTTCATCCATGTTACCAAAAGACAGAATTTCATTCTTTTTATATGACTGAATATTATTCAATTGCTTACATCTATTTTCTTAACCCATTCATCTGTTGATGGACACCTATATTGATCCCATTTCCTGGCTACTGTGAGTATTATTACTACTATAACAAAGAAGTGTAGCTATATCTTTGACATACTGATTTCATTTGTTTTGGATGTGTACCCAGTAGTAGTAGGATTGCTGAATCATATGGTAGTTTTATGCTTAATTTTTTGATGAACTTCCATGTGATTTTTCATAAAGTCTTCACTAATTTACATTCTTAGCAACAGGGTTCATTTTTCTCCATATACTGACAAACATTTAATTATCTTTTGTCTTTTTAATAACAATCATTCTAACAGGTTTGAAGTGTTGTTTTATTGTGCTTTTGATATGGTTTTTCCTGACCATTAGTGATGGAGAGGATTTTTTTTTTGCATTACCAATTGCCTTTTGTATGTCTTTTTTTGAGAAATGTCTATTTAGGTACTTTGCCTATTTTCAAATTGAGTTATTTGTTTTCTTACTATAGAATTGAATTCCTTATATATATTGGATGTTAAGCCATTATATGATGCATAACTTACAAATTTTCTCCCATTCTGTAGGATGTTTCTTCACTTTGTTTATTTTGCTGTGCAGAAGCTTTATAGTTTGATATAATCCCATTTGTCTATTTTTCCCTTTGATGCCTGTGCTTTTGGCTTCATTGCCCATAGCAATGTCATGGAATGTTCCAATATGTTTTCTTCTAGTAATGTTTTGAGTCTTACATTTAAGTCTTTAGCCCATTTTCAGTTAATTTTTATACACGGTGTGAGGTAGGGTCTAATTTTATTCTTCTGCAAGTGGATATCTTGTTTCCCAATATCATTTGTTGAAGAAATTTTCTTTACAAAAAATTTATTTTTTTCCCGTTTTTAACATTTTTATTCATTGTGTGTTCTTGGCACTTTTACCAAAAATCAACTAGCCATAAATGAATGGATCTATTTCTAGCCTCTTTTTATTTGTTACATTGGTCTATGTTTCTGTTTTTATGCCAGTACCATGCTATTTTGGTTACTATATCTTTGTAGTATATTTTGAAGTCAGGTAGCGTGATTCCTCTAGCTTTGTTCTTTTTGCTCAAGATTGTTTTAGCTATTAAAGGTCTTTTGTGGTTTTATACCACTTAAAAATTTTTTTTTCTTTTTCTTTTTCTTTGATAAAGGTAACTATCTGGTGTTTTGATAGAGATTGCATTGAACCTATAGATTACTTTAGGCACTATAAATGTTTTAAAAATAATTTTTTCAATTCATGAATATGGGATATCTTTTCTTTATTTGCATATTTTTTTACTTCCTTTTATCAATCATTTATAGCTTTTAGTGTAGATATGTTTCTTTCACCTTCTTGGTGAATAATGTCACATACATACACATATATACATGCACCTAGTGCACACCCATTGGTCCAGAATCTAATTGTACAGTATTTACAGTTTCATGTAAATGTTATTGTAAAAGGGGAGTAGGAGATTAATAATGAATTTTTGGAGCATTAATGGTTTTTCCACATAAATTGGTTTATTATTATTTGGCTACATTTAGGGTCATTATATTTTTCCTGCTGCTGCTGTAGGGGTTCCAAAAATTTGTCATGCCATATTTCTTAATAAATGTCTATGCCTCCTTTCTGCTTATGTAAAGAAAATATCTTCTTAACATCATTTCTAACCTCAATTTTCTTTTCCTTCTCCACATCTGAAATGATGTTTCAATTACATGTTCTTAATTTCTGTTTTATACCTTCCCATTTTACTGTTTAAATTTCTTTTTTTAGAAGTACTAGCACCTTTATTTTTTAAATTACATTTTATCCACTAAATGTGTATGATACCATTGTGTTGTTTCAATTGGTAACTCTACAAATTCAAGTTCTACAACTTAGAATTTGCAATCCTCTTACTTATAGCAATCATAAATTTTCATCTACTTCTATTACTCATAATGATTTATCTATTATTCAAGTGATTATTCTGATTTGAATAAATAACTCTTCCACTAAGCAATTAAGCTAAGACTTATTCTTTTTCCTGTGTAAAATGAATGCTCAGCCTTCCCTCCTTCTTTGTTAGTCTGTAAGTATATTCTTTTTTATGTTTTTGTTAAAACCATACCAAACCATAAAACTACAATGAAACACCTGCAAATACATATATACCCCACTCACTCCACTATTTATTAAACTTATTATTCTCTCTTCTCTTTTCATCCAGACTTCTTGAAGGGACAATCATTTTCCTGATTTTTATATCTTTGCTTCTCATACAAGCTATAATAGATTTAACTAGTATATAGTTTGCTGACATTCACTGACCCTCATGTAAGAAGATTATACATTCCCATCAATTTTCAAATTACTGCTCTACTCATATGTGAGAAGTAACATTCTGTAACTCATTTGCCAACTTAGAAATATTACTTGCTTTGGTTAATACAAATGAACAAAACAATCAGTTGTATGTCCCACCAGAAAAGTTGAACACTCTAGTACCACAGCTGTTTCCACCCTTTATCTTTTCTCCCTGCTATAAGAACTTTAAGTCAATATAGAGTAATGTTTCATTAGGAAGACAAATGAACACAGACTCAGCTAACTGTAGTCAACATGTAACAAAAATAAGAGTTAAAACTTTGATCTTGTTACTAATAGTATTTGTTGTTTTATCACAGTGCAACATGTAAAAAATAATAATAGTATATAAAATGTACTGGAAGACATAGTTTTGGAGGCCAGATGTATGGAAAACATATCATGCAATGGAAACCCTTTTAATAGTACTGTCAAGGGCAATAATGTGGTAGCAATTCATACATCAAATGAACTTGTGTATTTATTGTGTATTGGTGAGATAAGCTGCATTTGACCTGAAAGAGATGAGCTACAAGAAAGACATGAGCTGAGAAAATTATTGGCCAGATGGCAAAGAGAATGAAAGAAAAACGTGAGAAATTCTGGGACTTTTGAAGTTGACAGATGCAATTTTTACTCAGCCAATGAATCAAAGATAAAAATCTAGTATCAAAGGTTGCTAAACACTCAGCTTTATGAAATAGACAAAATCTAACATTTCACCATGAAATACTTTAAGTCTCTAAATTGATTTGGTTGGTTCTTAGCAGGTTATTTACTCAAGACAAGAGATTCAGAGAAATGAGACTAAATATTTTTACCTTCCAAAGAAGCATAATAAGCTCAAGTTACCTACAAATGAATCAAGTGAGGAAAAAGCATGTTCAGAAGCAAAGTCTGTTGACTATTGGCATATGTAGCAAAACTGAGGTGTTACAGGTTGACCTCTATCTCCCACAAAGACATGTTGAATCCAAATGCTTAGTGCCCCAGAATGTGAATTTATTTGGGAACTGGTTAATTGTAGATGCAGTTAGTTAAGAGAAAGTCATACTGGAGTAGGGTTGTCCCTTAATAAAACATCATTAGTTTTGCATTTCTCTAATGACCAGTGATGATGAGCATTTTTTCATATGTTTCTTGGCCTTATATATGTCTTCTTTTGAAAAGTGTCTGTTTATGTCCTTCACCCACTTTTGAATGGTTTTGTTTGTTTTATTTCTTGTATATCTGTTTTAGTTCTTTGTAGATTCTGGATATTAGCACTTTGTCAGATGGATAGATTGCAAAAACTTTTTCTCATTCTGTTGGTTGCCAGTTCACTCTAATGACTGTTTCCTTTGCTGTACAGGAGCTCTGGAGTTTAATTAGATCCCATTTGTCTATTTTGGCTTTTGGTGTTTTATTCATGAAGTGCTTGCCTATGCCTATGTCCTGAATGGTTTTGCCTAGGTTTTCTTCCAGGGTTTTTATGGTGTTAGGTCTTATGTTTAAGT
>CAUYQU010048073.1:0-75671 GCA_963574635.1 Cheracebus regulus
TGGGGAGAAATGCCAGATATAGGTGAAGGGGAGGAAGGCAACAAATCACACTGCCACGTGTGTACCTATGCAACAATATTGTATGTTCTTCACATGTACCCCAAAACCTAAAATGCAATAAAAAATAAAATTTAAAAAAATGCATAAATACATAAAATAAAATAAAATAATAAAATAAAATTCATCTTGGGAAAAAAAAAACGTTAAGTAGGAACATCATAGCTACTTATTGGAATCTCCCTTAAAATGCAGCTTGTGCATATCCTTTGCCCATTTTTCCTAGTCCTTTCTTCTTTTCTGTTGGCTAGAATTTGAGTGCATTGGGTAACAGTGCCCATATTGGACTGTGATGTGACCTTGAGAATGGAAGCCACAACAGAGCAATGAAATAGGAGGAGGCTGGACCCTGGGAGCTTGGGGATCAAAGCCATTCAGCCTAGAGTGCTTCCAGACTCTTACTGACAGGGAAATGAGTTCCTATTCTGTTTATAGCTCTTTGACTCAAAGCTGAGACAAATGCTAACTGAAAGTCTATGTTGCCATTCAAAAGCAGAACTACCCATCAATCTTCTCATCATCTTCTAAAACTATAAGATCGTGATAAAATTGAATTGGAAAACCTTATAGGTGACGAATCAGAAACAGAAGACAACAAATAACCTACCTGTGGGTAGGAAAAAAAAATTTTCCATGGTGATTGTCTGTCCCCTGGACAAGCAACAAAAGAATTTGTATCAATCTGACAACCATGGGGTCCCTATACTAAACATGTGCTGATTAGGGCAACCAACCTTTTCTCCTACCACTTTATATCTGTCCCTCTTTCTACACCCAGTTTGAGACTTACCTTTCTGAAAATAAATAGATGAGATGTCCTAGAAGACAAGCTGTGATTCATTGTATTCTGGAATGTGTAGTTCCAACAGTTAAAGAAGTGGATCAGGGAGGGATAGAAAGAGGCAAAAAAAAAAATTTGTATCAGCAGATACTTGTTCCACCATGTGCTTCATCTTTTTGTGTCAGACAATAAAACACTTGACATAAGACACTATCTTGTTTCAATCCAGGAGGCCCATACAGAACAAAAGATTAAAAGATATCAAAAATTAGGGTAAAAGTTGTACAAATGAATGTCTAAATATTTGACCAGCACCCTTGTGAACAGAGAGTAAGGAAAGAGGCGTCTACACATCACATTAGTCAATAAACACAAAGCCTGAGTCAGTTTACTCTCTTTCCAAGGTTGACGAAACAGAAATACAAAGAGATTTTAAAAAGGAAGACCCAGTCTAGAAAATGATACAAACTTGGGGAAAAAAAAATTGAGATAGAAAAAAAGACCTCTAATAACCATTGATGATAAGTAACAAAGTAAACTCTAGAAAATTCTTTGTACTTTCAATACTACTTGAGATCACATTGTCTATACATATGAAAAAAGAAAAAAAAAAGCAGTAGAAGAGAATGGCTTGAAATGAAAGACAGTAGAATATTTGACAAAAACTTATGGATGAGTTGAGGACTGATTGCAAAGAAACCTATGAAAATTAAAACTGAAACCAGAACTGGATAGTTTGAAATAACAAGTCAATAAAAATGGAAATTAACAATATGGTAAACAAACTTGAGAAATGTATAAAATGTACATTAAAAAAATAGAGTGACCAGAAATTTAGAGAAAAATGAAAAATGTGTGAAAGAACCCAATAGATAAATAGGCAGAGAGTGCTCTCCCTTACCTAGGCTAGTAACTACATGTGTTCATCAGGAAGAAACTAAAAATTTTGAACAGTAGCAATGATTACAGACTTAATTGGAGCTTAAAGTTGACATGAGAAAACAGATCAAAAGCGAGTTCTATAATACAGAAGAATCAATAAAAAGATATTCTTGTCTAGAAATATATTGAACATATTCGAAAGTTGCAAAACTAAGAAAAAATATAGAAATGGGCAGATAGGAGGGATACTGATTGCTGATTGCCTTCTCTGCAATACTAAGGGCCAATGGCCAATGGAACAACATCTGCAATATATCTAGCTTGAAATAACATTGTGAAATATGTTTATTAACTCTTTTTTCTCTTCTGAAGGTTTTTAAAAGCTTTTCTCAGCTATTCAATAGTGTAGAAATATAATATCTCTATATCATTTTAAAATTACTTTAGAATGTACACCAACTGATTAAGAGATGAAACAAAATTAAGAAATAGAGTAGTGCAGTGCAAAAATGCTAAGCTCCTGATTTTATAATGGGGTGTTTCAAGAACACTAATTATTAACTTGATAATTAGAGGAATACAGATTCTTATGATGAAAAGTTGAAAGCATGCATGAGACAAATACCCACCAATTCAGGATAGTGTTTCTCTCTGGGGGACCTGGAGCTGGCCTTTGACTGTGCATGTAATGTTTTGTTTGTTTAAGAGAAAGATATGAAACAAGTAGAACAAAATGTTAACATCTGTTAAATCTGACTGCAGTATTGGTGTCTGTTGTCAAGTTATAGTACTTTCTGTAGTTTTCCATATGTTAGTAGTATTTTAGATTTTAAGTGATTAGTTTTGAAATTTGTAAAGATAACCACTAAGTAGAATTAAACACAAACTATGTACTGGCTCATCACAGAAAATGAACATCAAGCCACATACTATGCAAGAAATTATAGTATAGCAAAATACAGAAAATGTGGCAAAAATAGAAAAAAATACTCAAGATGACAAATATAAGACCATAGATTCATTATATGAGTCACCATAAATTGTTTAAACTCATATTAAATAAGTAGTGATAATTATAATATTAAATGTTTATTACTTCTTAATATATACCTGAAATTATGCTATATGCCAACCTACATAATGTAAATTTTTTTTCTTCCTTAATCCTCATGATAACTCTTAATCAAATAGTAGTATTATCTAAAATTCTTATGATTTGAGTTGATAAAAAATTCAACTAGGAGATACATCTTTTTAAGACTTTTTAAGAGATACATCTTTTTAACTTCTTTTAAGAAAAGTTATAAGATTCGCAACTCCCAAGGTGATGAGGTTAGGAGATTGTGCCTTTGAGAGGTGATTAGATCATGAGGGATTAGTGGCCTTTATAATGGCAGAGAGCTAGCTTAGCTCATTCTACCATATGAGGACACCGTGAAAAAGGCATCATCTATGGGTCAGAAAACAAGTCCTCATCAAACAGTGAGTCTGTGGTCATCTTGTTCTTGGACTTTCAGCTTCCAGAACTATGAGAAATAAATTTCTGTTGTTCACAAGCTGCCTTAGCAATGGTATTTTGTTAGTGCCGCCCAAATGAAGGAAGACAAAATGAAAAAAACAAAAGTTATGTGCACATTAAATGTTTTCAGATACTTCTAGATCAAGGAGACATAAAGAAAATAGTGACATAGAAATAATATTATTTAACCTAAAATTTATGGGTGGGTTTTTTGAATATTGAGAAATCTTTGAGCTGTATGCGACTTACTATTTACATATCTGGTGACTGAACTTTTCTGGGAACATGGTACTTCTATCAGATCCTCAGAAAAAATCTGTAACTCCCCCTAGAATGTGTATAAATACACACACATACACACACACACACACACACACCCTAGAATATGCATAAAGTACACACACACACACACACATGCACACCGTAGAATGTGTATAAAGTACACACACACAAACATACCCTAAAATGTGCATAATGTACACACACACACACCCTAGAATGTGAATAAAGTACACACTCCCTAGAATGTGTATAAATTACACACACACACACACACACACACACACGTTTATGCCTTACTATAAGAGAACTCATTTTTTTTAATCCATGAAATACCCCCCCCAAAACTGTATAAAAAGTGCCGATAAAAAAAATACCTTGAGTCATTCTAGAGATTACTTATTTAATTTTGGCTGTCTGACTAGGTTTCAAATTCCTTGATAATGGGGACCATAAATGTCTGGCTTTCTGATTCTCCATTCAGCACTATACACAGTATGTAGATGAGACTCAATAAATATCAACTGAATAAATCAATATCTTTGGAGAAGCTAGTGTTTTGTAAAACAATTAGCTATCTAAATAACTCCAGATCCAGACAATTTTACAGGTGAATTCTAGCAAATGCTAAACTTATTCATAGTGTAGAAAATGAACAACAACAAATGAAACTTCCTTACTTGAAAGATATATTAAATCTCAGAAAGTAAAGAGTAAGCAATATAAGTATAAAAATACTACATGCTAAAATCACATATGTGCCCACACATAATACACATATATATATGATAGACATAAATCAGATGTTATTAAATAGATTCAACAATGTATGAAAATATGCCATAACAATATAACAAGTAAGATTTAATTCAGAAAAAATGTTTTAAAAAGAAATATGAGGGAAAATGTTTAATTCAGTAATATCAGACATCACATGAAAAAACATATGACATTTTGATGGATACCAAGAAAGTAATTTCATTAAAATTTTACATGTAAAATGCTAAAAAATATTTTAGTGTACCTATAGCAAAAGAAAGCTGTTCTTTTATCCTGTTAAAAAACAAGCATCTGAAAATATCAGCCTATTCAGCGTCTTTCATATTTAATAGAGAAACACTAGAAGTATAGCCATTAAGAGCAAGGCAAGGGCTCTATTATTTGCATCTGTTGAAAGTAAGAGCCATTTGATGTTGGCATGTGCATATAACAGGAGAATTGAAACAAGACAAATATAACAGGATATAGTTAGAAATAAAAATATTTTAAAAAGAAAATTACAGGACAGAGCAAAATTAAAATTAATTTCATATAATATTTGTGCAATAAGTATATAACAATGCACCTTTAGGTATTAAATAGCAAAAGCTCCAAGAAGGAAAGTCAATAAGGCACCAGGTATAAAAATGAATGTACAAAAACAAATAGATTTTCTGTAATCCTATTAAAGATGATAAGAGAGAAATTCAATTAAGAGAAATAAAAATATAAATGATCCATATTAAGAACTGTTTGAGACATGACAAAAAGGAAAATGAATAGAATTTTAGGATATAAATTTCTTCCTATATTATTTTATAGGCTTAGTATAATTTCAATTAAATGAGTAATTATAGTTGATTATGATACTCTCTAAACTTCTAATTCTTTTTGAGAAATGTAATGTAATAAAATATTCAGAAATTTAATAGAAGATTTCAGAAAAGGGTGATCTTTGATTAATTTTTTTTAAAGGTTGTAAACAACCAAATTGCTCACAATAGCAGTATAGTTGGATAAACTGTGGCTCATTTAGAGAGCAAATATAATGTAGAGTCATGCTTAGAAAGAGCAGGAAAAAAGCAAGAAAATGCTAAAGATGTAATACCAATTTCAATAAAAAGTGGCTATTAAACCTTATCTATGGTAGTCTACAATTTTAAAAACATATTGCTTTTTACATATTTACATAATTATAGAAAAAATAAGCAGAGGTAGATTCAACACTAGAATCAAGATATATATGAGATTAAAATAATAATTTTATTTCTGTATATATCCACAGTTTCCTTTTTTGTATACAGTAAACATATATTTTATAATTGTAAAAAATGGATTTGTGTATTATGGTTATCTATTTGATAACTTTGTCATGTTTGTACTAGGCTTAAATTTAGATCTATAATATATTTTTTAAAGATTTTAGGAACCAAAGCTGAAAATTCAAGGTTTTGAGAAGTCACTTATAAGAGGGCCAAATTGACATGGTCTTTTTATTCACAAAGAATAAGAACCAAGAACACAAATTAATGCTAACTCTGACAAAGGAAAAGAATATGTCATTTAAAAAAAACAGAAATTTAGAAGCATAATTATCTCTGTAACTGTTCAAAATGCTGATATTATACATTAAAGCATTTTAGAAATGTTTATACCAATATTTAGCAGGCTTATAAACTGATTTAGCATTGTCTTACACTCAGATTGCATAAAAAATAAGTTTTCTATCTTCAAAATATAAAAACTGGGATGAGTAATTGAGAGTTTTATGCTTGTGAGCATAAACTGTGATTGTTTACTGTGCCTTAACAATGATGAAATCACTAAAGGCTTCATAGCAAGACACAAAACCCTAGGGAAGCTATTAAGAATTCAGTATTAACAGTTTGTGGAGGAAAATGGATTCCACTTACTACAATGATTTTAAAATGTTTTCTATAAAATGCAAATATCACAGCACTGTGAAACTGGACATTTTAGATAGGTTTTATTTGCATCTTTGTTCTCACACAGTGTGATGCATTAGTTTCAGTGGAATCTGAAGATTATAATATGTGGTTATTAGTGTGCATGTAATAAACTTCAAGTAAGTACAGAAGAAAAGAGATTCTTTAGGGTAAAATGGTGTGGACCCTGAAAACCACTTCCAGACATCCCAGACTTCTCTAATAGCATCCCAGCCCTAGAAGTATGCAACAGACAGTACTTTGGTCCAAACTGGAACAACTCCAACACTTCACCCACACCCATATCTTCGACGTCTTATTTTATCCAAACATTTCAATGCCCCTGGGTAAACAGTAGAAATTCCTATAACCCTGACTGAGCTCAACTTTTGCATAATGCTCCAGAATTCTCTATTTATACCTTTAGAAAAAAGTTAATACACACACACACACACACACACACACACACACACACACCCCATACACACACAAGAAGGGTTGAAACTGACAACTGACAAAAGGAAAAGCAAGCACATTTGTTTGGCAATAATTAACCCATGCTTAGAAAAGACCAGCAAATGTTGCTTCGCTTCATTTGATTTTTAGTCATTTCATAATGATAGTTAAAGAAGGAGAGTGCCAGGTCCTCAAATTGCTCTTGTTTCGCTTCTGAAGAACATTACTTTTTTGCAAACAGCTTGTCAGAGCGTAACTAAAATGGAGAGCTTGTGTTTCTGGAATGGGTGAGAAACTGCATTCAGTGATAGACTGGTGATTTATGTGCTGATGTTTATTAATATGTTTCCAATTGTATCAATTCCTCTTAAAGCTAAATAGATGTCTTTCTCAAAAATATCATCCTATTTTTGGTTTTGAATTTTGTTCATTATGCAGAATTTCCTAGTTTTTATTCAGAGTAAACATAAATGTTGAATACACTGAAAAATCTCTATTGGAAAGAGATTTACCAAGGGTTCAGAAAAGGAAATAAGAAATCAGGAATCGTTTTCTCTCTGTCTATGCCTCTGTCAACTTGTCTATCTGTCTGTCCCTGTCTCTCAGGCCATCTGTATTTTGTTGCTACCTGTCTTTATCCCTGCCTCTGTTCTGCTTGGTTTCTTTTTTCCTTGCAGCCTGCCCTTCCCACAATTTCTCCCACCTTCTACCCACCATGAAAGTAGATTGGTAAATTTCTGTTGAATTCCAAATTCACTGCTAGAATCACCACCTTGAGCCCAGCTCAGAAAGTGCATCTGCCCTGGAAGTCTCTTTCATACTCAGTGTATTAGACCCACACAGACTTGCTGTAACCTGACATTCTCACTCCACAGATTCCCTCTGGTCCCTCACTTCTTGTTGCAGAGCTTAGTGTTCCAGACCATTACATTCCATAGAATGTGCCAAGGACAAGGGCATTGATTTTCAATGGTAACACATGCCAGTGCAGTCACCTCTCTGTGTCATCCTGTGTCCTGTTTTGTCTCAGGGCCAGAAAAGGAATAAAAAAAGTTTTAGACTTGACAGTGGGGGTGGGGGAAAAGAGACCTTTTCTTAACACCCGAGAAGGGAAAATAAATTATGTAGAATTATGTCATATCGAGAAAAACATGATTAAAATAACCTGATATAAATATTCATCCATGCTTGACAGAAGGGCGGTAGCAAGAAGAGTGCTTGCAGCTTATTGCTATCAGAGATCTCTTTCAGCGAATTGCATTTTAAAAGAATTTATGATTAGGGCTGTTGGCCGAAACTGTAGAAGTCTTTTTTTTTTTTTTTTTTGGTTGTTTTTCTTTGTCTTTAATCTTGGCATTTTGGATGCCCAGCTTCCTGCCGAAGTGAATTTCTCTCTAATCACAGTAAACCCAGGTGGTTTGCCTCACTCACACCAGGACCTTTCGGGCTGCCTCATTGCAGACGGGAAGGAGCACATTATCATGGCAACTTATTACCTTTTGTACAGCAATCTCTTTGTCCACAGAATGAAAATGATACTGCACTTGTTAATAACGATTCCTCCATCTCCAATGTTTAAACAACAACCTTACCATTCTGTCAGCCACGTCATTTCCCCGATTCTGAGAGACATTTTCTTCCCTCACACCCTCTCCCATTCCTACCCCCACCAGCACTGTCCATTTGAACTCTGTCATGAGAAAAAATGTTCTGTATCTGCACCGTTCAGTCAATAGTCATTGTCCACATGAGGCTTTTGAGCACTTGAAACAACTGAGGAATGAAAATTTAATGTTATTACAATTTAATCAATTCAAAGTAAACAGCCACATATGACCAGAGGCTATGATATTGGACAGCACAGCTTGAGAACCTTGAAAATGTCAGTAGAGAATTCCAGTGCACAAATCTGTTCTAGAATCCAAACTGTCAAGCAATGTGAATGTGTAAGTCTATACACATATACATGCCTTTATTCTCTAAGAACACTTTCTTTTAACTTTTATAATCATTCCAAATCATTCATCATCATTTGTCATTAAATCTCAGCCTTGCTAGTCACCTGTTACAGTTGCAGAGGACTCAAGAAGATAAAATGTGACATTATTTTTAACTTTACTGTACTGTTCTTCAAATAGCTAACATACAGGTACTGGGAAGGACAATTACACTTCACATCAAAATGATGTGCATTGAACAGGAGCAATTATTTCTGATGTCAATTTTTCATGAGAATTTTCAATAAAATTTAGATAACCACTCTTTCCATTCTTTAACCTGGTATTACCAATGTTTAAAATGAATTAATGTCAGTAACATTGCCATTGTTGTTTATATATAAATCAATCTATGCCTAATAAAGAGGATTGAGTTATTCTTAGGTTCTGTCTATATAATACTTAAAGAAATAATTCAATTCAGTCTGATCCGTAGAATGAAACTGCTTATTTAAAGCCGATGAAGATGATAGTAACAATTATTATAAATTATTGAGTGTCTATTATGGTCAGGCACTGTCTTAAATGCTTTACTTTATGTATATATTACTTAATTTGTTTCTCACAACAAGCCTACAATTTTCATACCCATTGTACATATAAATGAGACACAGAGAAGTTAAGTGACTTCCTCAAGGTCAGCCTAAATTGACATTCAAATGAAGGCAGTCTAACCACAGAGCCTGACCTCTTAATTACTATCTAATCCACCTCATGCATGGGGAAAGCTACAAATCAGATAACCAAAATGTTCTGTTTTCAACAGACAAACATCAGCCTCAGCAGAAGAATTCTACTTATTTGTCAAATTAGTTATTACTGAATTTCTGGCTTAGAGCAATTAGGTTTACATTTTCACCTAGAATAGTAAACTTAACCAGAGCAATGAGACACTAAAAGTGATGAACAGGTCGCCAAAAAAGTAATATTAGATGAATGTGCCTATTGATAACAGTTATACATATTTGTTCAAGATTTTAAAATTATATATTGAAATAAAATTCCATTGTATTCTTACCTTTTGCTATCTTTCCTATTTTTAATACATCACACTCTTAAATTTTTTGTAGCTGAGAGTCCATTGATTTGGGAAGTGTTTCTGAGAAGATAACATGTATCCTTCTCTAATATACTCTCTTTTTCTTTTTAATTGACCCTCCTTTCCTATAACATTTCCCACAACTGCATAACATTTTATATTTCCAGCTGAAAACAGCTGTCCCTTACTCCAAGGTCAGGGGCTGCCTTTTTTGAGCTTAGATGATGAATGCTTTTTCCACTCCAGCTCATCTCTTCTCTACCTACTGTCAATGCTACATATTCAGGGTTGGTCTTTCAAGGGAGGCTGCCCAGGAAGAACTTATTTTCAGAAAACTTAGATTTTATGTGATTACAGATAATTAGATAAGAGTAATTAAGAAAAAATAATTCCAATTCTTTGTTTTCTAAATTGATAGGGTAATATTAAAGTTAGAAATGACCTCAAAAATCTCTGTGAATCTCTTATGCCAGGATTGATTTATTATTTTTTAATATTTCTTTTGTACTAATTGTGATATTTCCTGTCATTTTTTATTTTTATTACTTGAATTTTCTCTCTTTTTTTAGTTAAAGGATCTGTCAATTTTGAATACATTTAATGATATAAGAAACTCACTACTGTATCAAGCAGGTCATTTTGTTTTTTCACGGGTCTAATCATTACATATTTTCTTTAAATAAAATTTTTCTTTCTTTAACTTTTCCAAGTTGAATTTAATTCTGCTCTTTAGGTCAAAAGTAAGATATCTTTTTTAACATGATGGTCCATCAAGTATTTATAAGCAATTCTAATATGTTCCCTAACTCTCTTCTGTTCCAGGCTAGCTATGCTCTTTTTTTTAAATCAAGTGTTCCTCATTTTCAGGGGGTCCTTCATTTCACTTTCTTGAATGGTACCCCCTAACTCAGCTAGTCAATGTCTCATTTGCTGCCTAGAATCAAACTTATGATATAGCAACATTTGATCACCAAAGTCGCCTGGGAAGATCTCTTTCTTTGTTCTGGATGCCCTCTCTCAAATAATGAATCTTCAGGTCAGCTAAAGGAGCATTCATGTGGTTTAAAAACAAGTCTTCCTGAGTCTCTTATCAGTTCCCTAATCATTGGAAACCTGCTGGCCGCTTGGATGTCAGCAAACAAAATCCTACTAATGGCAATGTTTTGCTTGTTCTCACTAATGCTGCTAAAGGTTCTAAGCCTTTGATCATTTGTTTCTATTTAGGGGATAAGTATTTTGCTGACATGAGTTTTAGTTTTGTGCCTGGCTAAGAGTAGGGGATCTAGAACCAGATTTGCCCACTTTTATCACTTGCTAGCTATGTGAACAAGCATGTTACTTTAAGCTAAGTTTCTGTTTTTCCCTCTTCAAAATGGAATAATAATTATACCTTCTTTATAAGTTGTTAGAGTCAAATGAAATCATGTATCAAGTACTTAGTGTAGTGCTCAGCATGTAGCAAGTGTTCAATAAATGTTAGCAGCTATTGTTAAGATATGAACTTATTTGAAGATCTCATAGAAGAAATTTATGATTTAGTCATTTCTAATCATTGCACCATTGATTATGGCCTCATCCTTTGCACAAAATGAAGTCCAAGGAATTCAGAAACCAAAGTTGAAGAATTCTTCAAGGCTCCTGTTGTAGCTTGTAGCTTATTATGATAAGTGGCAGACAAAAAAAAAAATCATTCCCATACCAGTGTAAAGACTTAGACCACAATAGTTTAGTTTGAGAATCTTTGTCTAGTTTTGATATTGAAGTAATGCTGATCTAATAAAATAAATTTGGAAGTGTTCCCTTCACTTCAATTTTTGGAAAAATTTGTGAAGAATTGATGTTAATCTATTCTGTGTTAAAAAAATAAAAAATAAAAGTTTGGTATAATTCTCCAGTAAAGCCATCTGAAGCTGGGTTTTTCTTTGTTGGGAAGTTTTTGATTACTGATTCAATCTTCTTCTTCATTATAGGTCTGTTTAGATTTTTTATTTCTTCACATTTCAGGCTTGGTAGTTTGTATGTTTCTGGGAATTTCTTTTTTTCTTCTAGGTTATTCAATTTGTTGGCATATAATTATTCATAGGAGTCTCTTACAATCTTTTTATTTCTTTGATACTAATTGTGATGTTTCCTGTCATTTTTAAATTTTTATCACTTGAGTGTTCTCTCTTTTTTTAGTTAAAGGTCTGTCAATTGTGTGTTGATCTCAAAAAAAACTCTTAGTTTCATTAACTCTTCATAACTCTTAGTTCAATATAAAAGCGTTTCTATTATTCTTCTATTCTTCATTTTGTTTATTTCTGCTCTAATATTTATTATTCCCTTCTTCTACTAACTTTGGTTTATTTTGTTCATCTGTTTCTACTTTCTTGTGGTACAATATTAAGTTGTTGATTTGTGATCTTTCTTCTTTTCTAAGATGGTTTCTTAGTCATCTAAACTTCTCTCAGTACTGCTTTTGCTCCACCGATTTTTGGCATGCTATATTTGTGTTTTCATTTGTCTTAAGATATTTTCTAATTTCCCTCGTGATTTTTATCTTTCGACCATTAGTTGTTCAAGAGGATATGGTTTAATTTCCACATACTTAGAGAATTTTCAGTTTTCCTTTTGCTGATGATTTATAACTTCATTCTATTTTGGCCAGAAAAGATACTTGGGATGATTTTAACTTTCTTAAATTTAAGACTTGTTTTGTGGCCTAAATGATCTATCCTAGATAATGTTCTGTATGTGTCTAAGAAGAATATGCATTCTGCTGTTGTCGGTTGGAGTGTTCTGTATTTTTCTAGAGTCCAATTTGTCTGCTGTGTTGTTGAATTTTTCTGTGTCTTTATGGATCAACTGTCTGATTGTTTTATCCGTAACTGAAGGTGAAGTACTGAAATCTCTTACAATTGCTGTGTCACTACCTACTTCTTCCTTCTATTTTTGTCAATTTTTGCTTCATATATATGGCTATCTGATGTTGATTTTGATGTGTGTGTGTGTGTGTGTATATATGTGTGTGTGTGTGTGTGTGTGTGTGTATAATTGTTATATTTTCTTTGTGAAATCATCTTTTTATTATTATAAAATGTTCTTCTTTGTCTCTGTGATATCTTCAATTGGAGTAGTTTCCAACTCAAGAAACCATTCTCTTTGTTCATCCATTTAGAAGCAACTCCTCATTTATTAAAGTTTCCTTATGATATTGCAAGAATTCAGGGACATATTCAGGCTCAACCTCTCATTCTAGTTCTTTTCTTTTTTTTTTTTTTTATGTTTCCACCACATCTGTTATGTCTTCCTCCATCGGGGTCTTGAACCCGTCCAAATCATCATGAGGGCTGGAATCAACTTCAGTCAAACTCTTGTTAATGTTGATATTTGTTCTCTTCCCATGATCCACAAATGTTCTTAAAGATATCTTGAATGGTAAATCATTTCGAGAAGATTTTTAGTTTTCTTTTCCCAGATTGATCAAAGAAATCACTATCTATAGCAGTGATAGCCTTACAAAACATATTTCTTAAATAATATTATTGCAAGTCAAAATTACTTCTTTATTCATGGGCTGCAAAATGAATGTCATGTTAGCAGGCATAAAAACAACTGTAATCTCCTTGTACATCTCCATCAGAGCTCTTACATAACTAGGTGCATTGCCAATGAGCAATAATATTTTGAAAGAATTGTTTTTCTGAGTAGTAGATTTCAACAGTAGGTTTAAGACATTCATGTAGTACTGTATCAAAACATCTTGTGTACCCCATAAGTATAGACACCTACCATAAAAATGTAAAACCAAACAAACAGAACCAAAAGAACATACTGGTAGGCTATACAAATGGATATCTTCCTCATCAAGGTTTAACCAAATATATAATTATGTTTTCATTAAAAAAAAAAATTCTATGAACAGATGTGATGTCACCTTCCAGGTTTTGTTTTTCTATGTATAAAGCACAAACAGTGTAGATTTGGCATAATTCTAAACAGACTAGGATTTTGAGAATAGTAAATGATCATTGACTCCAACTTAAGGTCACCAGCTACTTTGACCCTAGCAAGAGAGTCAGCCTATCCTTTGCATCTTTGAAGCCAGGCACTGACTTTTATTTAGCTATGTAAATCCTAGACAGCATCTTCTTCCAATCTAAGGCTGTTTCAGCTGCACTGAAAACCTGTGGTTTAGGGTAGCCACCTTCATCGATTATCTTAGTTCGATGGTCTCTGTAACTTGGTATATCACTTACTGTTTCACTTTGCACTTTTTTATTATGGAGACAACTTCTTTCCTAAAACCATATGATTCAACCCCTGCTAGCTTCAGATGATTCTTCTGTAGCTTCCTCACCTCTCTCAGAGTTCATAGAATTGAAGAGAATTAGGGCCTTGTTCTGGATTAGGCTTTAAGGGAATGTTGTGGATGGTTTGATATTTTACCTAGACCTTAAAATCTTTTTTCCATATCAGCATTGAAAGCTGTTTGACTTTGTTATCATTCACATGTTCACTGAATAGCATTTTTAACTACCTTCAAGAGCTTTTTCTTTGCATTCACATCTTGGTTAACTTGCTTGTTTGGAGCAAGAGGCCTAGCTTTCAGCCTACCTCAGCTGGCTCAAAAGCCTTCCTCACTAAGTGTAATCATTTCTAGCTTTTGATTTAAAGTTAGAGACATCTGACTTCACCTTTCTCTTGAGCACTTAGAAGTCAGTGTAGGGTTATTAATTACCTAATTTAAATATTTTTGTGTCTCCAGCAAAATTAACTTTCAGCAGAGTAAACAGACAACCTACAGAATAGGAGAAGATATTTGCAAACTACATATCTGATAAAGGTCCAATATTCAGGATCTATAAGGAACCCAAACAAATTTATGAGAAACAACCCCATTAAAAAATGGGCAAAGGACATGAACAGACACTTTTCAAAAGAAGACATGCATGCAGCGAAAAAGCATGTGAAAAAATGCTCAACATCACTAATCATTAGAGAAATGCAAATCAAAACCACAATAAGAGACCATATTACACTAGTCAGAATGGCTATTTTATTAAAACATCAAAAATGACAGAGGTTGGAGAGGTTGAAGGGAATAGGGAATGCTTACACACTACCGGGGGGATGGTAAATCAATTCAGCTATTATGGAAAACAGTTTCGTGACTTCTCAAAGAACTCAAAGCAGAAGTATGATTCAACTCAGACACCCCATTATTGGGTATATAATCAAAGGAATAGAAATAATTCTACCATAAAGACACATGCATCCATATATTCATGTAGCACTATTCACAATAGCAAAGAAATGGAATCAACTTATGCCCATTAACTGTAGACTGGACAAAGAAAACGTGCTGCATAATACACTGTGAAACACTACACAGCCATAAAAATGAGATAATATCCTTTGTAGCAACATCAATGGAGCTAAAGGCTATTAATCTAAGTGAGCTAACACAGGAACAGAAACCAAATACTGTTTGTTCTCACTTCTAATTGAGGGCTAAACTTATGGGTGGAATCATGTACATAAGTACATGAGAGTACTTATGGACACAAAAAGGTGAGTAACAGATATTGGGGCCTACTTGAAGGTGGAGGGTGGGAGGAGGATGAGGCTCAAAAAACTACCTTTCAGATGTCATTTCACCTCCCAAGTATGCTTATCACCTGGATGGTGAAATAATCTGGACACCAAACTCCCATGACACACAATTTACCTCTATAACAAACCTGCATATGTACCCTAAACTGAAAATAAAAGTTAAATAAATAAGTATTGTCATATCTCAAGGAATAGAGAGGCTTGAGGAGAAGGAGAGATGTGGGGACAGCTAGTCAGGGGAGCAGTGAGAACACACTCAGCATTTATTGATTAAGTTCACAGTCTTATGTACATGGTTGTGCACTCCAAAATAATTACAACAGTCACATCAAAGATCACCAATCACAGATCACCCTAACACATATGACAACAATAAATAAAGTTTAAAATATTGTGAGAATTATTCAAATATGACATAGAGACATAAAGTGAGTGCATGCTCTTGGAGAAATGGTGCTGATAGACTTGCTTGAACCCTGAGTGGGTTGCCACAAACCTTCGATTTGTAAAACATGCAATATTTGTGGAGTACAGTAAATAGAAGTATGCTTGTATTTGCTGATTTCTGTGGTATAAATATTTCCACCCTGGCTGCTTTCCATCTATTATCATGGAGTCATTGAATGTGTAATCAGTGAAGATGAAGTTATGAAAGGATGCACAGCAACACATCATTATACAGTGTTTGCAAGATAAAATATAATGGGTTTAAATAACCTCCAGACCATGGACAGTAGTAAATATAGAAAAATAAAGGATAATACATTTTGACAATGTATCCCTTTGCTTTTAGCATAATTTATCTAATTGTATGTCTATATATTTTGATTTTTTGTAATGGCTGTTAGAATTTCCTGAAAATTTTAAATTTGGCTCTCAGAAGTTTGTACTAGCCAGCTGCAGCACACTATTTCTGGCAAGATGAGACCATTCAAGACTTGGCCTCTTACCTTAAAAACTAATTGGGAAATGATGTTTTAACATGTGAACCAATTAGTGGATAATGCACGTCATCACATATAAAATGGGTAGGTGTAAATAAGAAAAGTATTTCTGAAAAGGGAGATCTCTCTTTCTTCTCTCTCTCTCTCATACACACATACACACACAGACACACACACACACACAGACACACACACACACACACACACACACGACTGTCTTCTCTACTTTTAGTACCAATATGCTATCTATCTTGAACTTTTCAAAATATCCTCTAAAGTACTCAAACACAAATCTAGACAAATCAGTTTCTCATGAGATAAAGTGAAATAATGTTCTTCATTGGTTGTAGTGTCTTCTGATGATCTCTAATTGTGAGCTGTAACAAAAGATTAGAAGACTGGTTGAGGGGAGCTGAATTGGGAATTATGAGATCCCAGAGATTAGCTTAATAATTCATAAAGTCTGGGCTTACAGAGAATTATTGGTAGACTGCATTGATGAATTATTAGAAATAGTTGATGACTGCCCTTGGGAGACCTAGATGAAAGTGATGGGGGAAAGTGGCACTTGGGTTTAATAAACTTCAGGCTACTCAGATACATCTCTTAACTAATGGATTGTGACATATGTAGTCTGGGCTTTGGCCAGCAGTGATACTCAGTGCCGTAACTGTCTTGCATACAGAATGTCGATTTCCAAAGAAAGTTGTTGCTATGTTGAGAGAGTAATTACAAAGCTGCCAGAAGGAAGAGCGTCACCCTACAAGCTCACCATGATTTATTGGGCGTATTTGTACTTTTAAACGGATCTGTCTTTTTTTTCTAGAATGTTTTCACACCTAAGTATGAATCTCTCTTCCCTTGAGCTCATCTCATTTGTGTCTGAAATATTGATCTGCTTCACAAAGGACACTACAGTATGAGAGAGAGGGAGAGAGAGAGAGAGAGATAGAGAAAAGGAGAGAGGGAGGGAAGAGAGGAAAAGAAAGGGGGTGGAGAAGGTGCAAGCATGCATATATGTATTTGTACAGTACCTAACGGCATGATTCTTTCTTTCATGTAGTTTTTATGATATAGAAGGATATGGCACAGAAACTGCACTTTCTCCTTGAAAGTTCTGCTGATTGTTTCTGCCTTTGAGAAACAAATTCCACCATGAAAGTGAAAAAACCCTTCAGTCTTTTCTATGGCATGTGTCCATGGAGTGTGCAATAAGCAATGATTTACGAAAGCACACCAATGCAAGAAAACCATAATGGTTGTGACAAATTCTTTTACATCCCTTGCAGATCAGCAGTTTTAGGAATGTAGTCCCCATGGTATCCTAAATACCAAATATCTTCTATCAAAGAAATGCATCTTGCTAAAGTTGAGCAGAAGCTTAGGAGGCTTTAGTTACCTATCTTCCCTTGGGGAAAATAATCAAAAGTTGCTTTTAGTTAACTTAAGCATTTTCCCTCTCTGAGTAAAGATCTTCACTTTTCCCAACCTGTAGCCATTCAGTAGCATAGAAGATGTTGGAAACAAAACCCCTGCTAAAAGCATCCATTCTGCATCTGCTTCTGACTTTTTTTCTTTCTTTTTTTTTCTTTTGAGACAGAGTCTCACTGTGTCACCAGCCTGGAGTGCAGTGGTACGATCTTGGCTCACTGCAACGTCCGCCTCCAGAGTTCAAGTAATTCTCCTGCCTCAGCCTCCCCAGTAGCTGGGACTATAGGCTCCCACCACCACGCCTAGCTAATTTTTGTATTTTTTTTTAGTAGAGACAGGGTTTCACCATATTGACCAGGATGGTCTCCCCCTCCTGACTTCGTGATCGACCCACCTGAGCCTCCCAAAGTGCTGGGATTGCAGGCATGAGCCATCGTGCCCTGCCAACATTTTTTCCTTCTTTTCACAAAGGAAAATTTTTTGTTTCCCATTTTTTCTTTAACATTTGCAATCTCAGTCTTAGTAAATTAAGTACCTTTGGTAAAAAAAAAAAAAATGCTTACACTCTCTTTGCTAAAAGGTCAACTGTATGACATTATCAAAAATTTTATTCCAAACTCAAGGTTATGACTCAGACAATTATGGGTTCAACATACTTCTTCTGTCAGAAAGGGTTTGTTGATAAATTTTTTCTGTTGCTAATCAGTACAGAAAAATAAAATGCATAAAATAAAACAAGTGTAGGACATGTACTAGAGGTTACTTGTGTTCAAAAGCTCAGAAGAGGTGACCACTATTTCAGAAAATGTTAGGGGTAGTCCTGTCTCCAGGGCAAAGGAATAAATTAGGTGAGCTCTCTCGGTCCCTTCTGCTCTCTGCAATAACAGATATTGTGTTATTATTATTCATTTTGGAAATTATTTTCCTTTTGTTAAGCACCTTCTCAACCCTGTGTTATGTCCAACCTCACTCAAGCTGAACTGACCTTACTTCCATCACAGGCTGTGGGTACAGCAGAAAAATAAAATCGATATTGAGCTGGAAATCAGGAGTCTTGGCTTTCCTTTTGCAAATATATGCTATAAGAAGGTCAATATAATCTCTTTAAGGGAAAACTTGTATTAAATTAATCAACTAGTTTTCTTGAGGCAATTTATAAGTACAGAAATGTTGGATATGCTGTAATTAAGGCTTCATTTGGAGTTTGAAAAAGTGTATTATAACTTTTACAACAAGATTTGCCACTTCCATCTATCAGAGGGTTGAGGAGAAAAAATAAAATTAGCTGAGAAGTAGAAGACTACATTTACAAATACATTTTTTTTCTCATAAAATAGAGAAATGATACAGTCATATTTCCAGGAAAAAAGTGCTAAGATTACTTTAACTTAATACGTGAATAAATGATTCAGAAGAGAGGTTTTATAGGAAAATTGCTAGGTTTGCAGAGGGCTGTATCAAACAAATAAATTAACAAAGTATTTATAACGTTTATTCAATAAAGATTTTTTGAACACTAATCCTGTGTAGGCACTGTGAGGGATATAAACAGTTCTTATTTTCAAGGAGCTTGTATCCCAGTATATAATTAAAATATTACTTTTAAAACTCAAATGTTAAGGAGAAAGTATTTCCTACTTCACCAGAAAAGTAGGTAAAATACTGTTAAATTCCAGAATGTAAAGTATTTCTTTCTGGTTCAAGGGAAGAGGAGGAGAGTCAAATGTTCATAAAGGTGATGACATTTATTCCTGACCTTTAGACCTCCAGTCTGCATAATAAAGCACTGAGGATTTCTAGGCAGAAGGAACAACATGGGCAAAGGGAGAGCAGAAAAAGCCTATATAAATGATACATGTGAGCAGTAAGGAATTTAGGATTTCATGGTTATGGCTATTTTCTTGTCAGCACATAGAATACGTAAGAAGAAGCAGAGAACAAGACTGGGGCCAAATTGTGAAGAGCTATAACATGTCAAGCTAGGAAATTTGGGCTTGGTTCTGAGGACTTAGGGTTCTCTACCATTTTCCTCCTCAGCACACATATCAGATGACATTTCAACATGCAAGATGTTGTCAGAGCAAATGTGACATAGAAATTACTTCTCAGGAAATCATACCATCATGTAAATGACTGAGTGATTTTTTCAAATAATGGTTGTAAATCTGTTCTAATTTTTTAATGCAAGTTATTTGCAAACATCACTATTTTAATTGTCAGTGATGGCAAATTATTTTGACACGTGTCAAAATAGATGACAACATCCTAGCACGCTGAGGTGACTGAAGTAAGGCCTATGGGACATGGAAGCAGTCTATTTCAAGCAAGAAAACATGATTAGAACACTTTTTCAGGAATACTTTGTAGGTATTGGAGAGCAAAGAAAAACAATGAGAAGCTTTTATAATATCAAGTTAAGTAATAATGAAGACCTGAGCTTGGAAAGCAGCAGTGGAAATGGAGAGGAGCCCAGGAAGCTTCGAGTTATTACAAGACAATAATTCTTGAAACCTAATTGCTTTAGGTAAAAGAAGGTTGTTGTGGTGAGTGGCAGAAGTAAGGAGAACAGTGACAAATTAACTAAAGGGTGAAGTGGGTTTTTGAATGGAAAGATGGTACCATTTAAAAAATGATGAATTCAGGAGGAATGAATTTAAGAAGTAAGAAAGTAAGTTCAGTTGGGTATAGACTGAGTTTGTAGGACAAAAGGACTCCCCAGATATTCAAGGGACAAGAGATAAATGAAAGCCAGGGATTATGACTTTGGAGTTGGCCATGATGTGTGATAACTGAAGCTGTCAGATTATGTAAGGTTACCTTCTTTTTAGCTTCCTTGATAATTAGTTTCTTGCGGGTCAATTCAGAGTTTCATTTAGACATTTAAAGTTCTGGAGGAGGAAATTAAATCACAGAAATTTAGTCATAGAATTGGTAGAAAAAAAAGAGCAAAGCAGAATTCTACAAAGGCCAAGAAACAGAGAAATTCAAGCTAAGGATAATTAATCATGTCAAATGCTCCATAAAATTTGGAGAAGATAGGAATGAAGAAAATATTGGGCTTAGAAAAACCATTAGTTTGAAAATGGAATTAGCATAGAAGCCAGATAACAGTGATTGTTATCGGGTATGTAGATAGAAATATAGATGATTATTTCAAGAAATTCAGTAATGATTAGAAGTAGAGAGAAAATGCTCCTGTGCATATATCAGGGTAGTGAGGCCATTTTATGATATAGGATTTGAGAAAATATGAAGTGAAGATAATAGAAAGCCAATAATAAAATAATGGCAGTGAAAAGAGTGTAAAAACATGCATGAGTCTAGTGTAAGAGCCATCAAACCATGTGGTATATTGAGAGAGAAGAAGCTATTTGGGTAGTTGTATTAGTTTGGATTCCCCGAGCAGAAGATAAATTGGTTTGGATATGCAACAGATCTATTGGGGAAACATCTTTGAAGAATTAAAGGAGGGGAAATAATAAGCAGGAAAAGCCCTACATAATGTAGGTCTCACACCTATGAAAGGAGGAAGGAAGAAGGATTGAATAAGAAGAGTCTCAAACTGTAACAGTTATAAGAAAATTTTGGCCAGAGTTATTGGTACCCCTAACTCTAAAGTTACTCATCTGAAGAGTATTGCATACCACAGGAATGGACTTGCATCAGCATTGTCTCCACGCTCGGTCTTTGACTGAGAGCTGGAAAATGTGGCCTTGGTATAAATGCGGTAGTGGTTCCAGGGGATAGCACCTCTGGCTATCAGTCAATCTCACTTTCTGCAACAAGAGACCTAAGCAGCTCATTTCATTGACACCATATTAGTAACAAATGAATGTAGTTAATTTTATAAGAAGAGCTGGTGTTTAGATTGGGCAGGTTATTGTGATAAAAAGCAAGAAATAGGCCATCCAGACTACCAAGTTCTCCTGACTCTATGAGTTTGAAGAAAATGGAACAGATACCACTAAAGGATTTTATTAACTAGATGATCCTGGAGGAGAATCACAGTTGAGATTGTTTAAGAACTAGTCTCAAAAACAACATGTCCTGAAGGTATGCTAGAAGACTGCCATTAGTCCCAAGTATCACAATTAAAGCCAACTGAGTTAGCAAGTACATGTTCCGTGGGATTTGCTAGGCAATGATTCTTTTTGCAATTCCAAACACTCTTTAAGTTCACACTGAAGCTTGGCCGCTTGTGGGTTGTGTTATGTTGGATGCATTGCTTAGTTTTTCCTTTTTCCATTTTTTTCATCTACAAAGTGAGAATACCATAGCTTAGGGAACTATTGTAAGAATTAACTTGGAATTTTTAATGAACTTTACTTTTAGCTATAAAACTACCATTTCGCTTCTATGAAAATTTCAGTCCTAAGCTTTGGGTTGTTTTCCCCCCTCAATAATTGAACTACAGACATTTGATTTCCAACTCAGTCTTTTATCAGTTCTTATTCTCCACCTTTACTATTCACATTATCCAGCGTCACTATTACAGTGACCACTACCTCCAAATTTGCTGTCTTCTTCTGTTCTGCCGCTACCATCTGTTTTCTGTCTTCTAATCAGCTTACTGATCTTCTTTGGAAGAATTCCTATGACAGAACAACCTGATGCTAAATTTCATTTATGCAAAACTTAATGCATATGTGGAAGAAATGTTTCAGGAAAAAGTTGAAGACAAATGTATTTGTTCACAGCAGAGCAAGATTCCATAGTTCACAGCAGGAAGGAAAAAACAGGAACACATAAGCATGGTTTAGACTAAGTAGTGAGGAAATAGAGTCCAGGAAGAAACAGCAGCATTCAGATTTGTCGATATGGTGGTAAGATTCAATAATAGGGATTGAAGCAGAAAGCTAGAAGGTACTTGGAAGGTATATAAATTCAATTTCCCACTGATAAAACCAGTTAACAAAGTGGGGCTTTCAAGGAAAACAATGCTCTCCTTAACTTCTATTAAATGTGGAGGTTATACTTTAAATTTCTCATGTAGTTCATATCTCTACCCTTCAAAAATATATGATATACCAAAGAAACCAAAGAGAATTGTTTGAGAAATCCAATAAAAATGATCAAGAAAAATAGGAAATATTTATCTGAGCATAAATGAAGAGTTTATGCTATGTAACTTGGCTATTACTCTTTTATTTAGAAATATAAAGATTGAGAGATAAAACAAATTAAAATCATGAAACAAACTGTTTATGGATTTGTTTATAAAGTTCATTTTATGTACTAAAATGAGAAACTGTTAATATTTGAATGTATGTTTAATACATGCAAAAATTAGTTCTATTTTACTTAGGAAGAAGAAACTTTATAGAAATAGTCAATAACCATACTTCCTCAGATGGCATGGAAGGGAGAAAGGAAGTCGATATTTATTATATATCTACCAAGTTTCAGGCGCTGTGACTGAAAAATCTACTTATATTCTCTCATTTAATTCCACCAGTAAATACCATAGCAGTATTAATAAACATATTTTATACATGTGAAATTTATGGTCTAGTCAGAGGTCATTTTGCTATTAGTACATGGTGGACTTAGAATTGAAATCAAGTTCTGATTGATTTCAAAGTCAATGTTCTCATACTCCACACTACCTACATTATAAAAAATCCATCAAGAGATAGAACTTTTTAGGATACGTTCACTGTGTTCATAGTTTTGATCCATTTTGAAATCATGAGACTTAGGAGATCTGCTCACACACAGTTTTTTGGTGCTTTTCTTAGATAAGTTGCAGAATTTAATGGATCATGGAACTAATAAAGTATAACATTTTTCTTGTTATTGAATTATCTAGAAGTGGGCCTTTTGAGCAGACCAGTACAAGAATCATGCAACATATACAATACTCAGTAAATAGTCATTATTGATTCTGTTGATGACACAGAAGAAACTGAAATATAAATTGGGCAGAGCTACACAGTATATCAGACCAATTAAGACATCTTTGGTGGGGCTGAGTGTAGTGGCACATACCTATAATCCCAGCTACTTGAGAAACTGAGGAAGGAGGACTGCGAGAGCCTAGAAGTTTGAGACCAGCATGGACAACACGGTGAGACCCCATTTCAAAAGAAAAAAGACATCTTTGGAGAGCAATAGGAGCATTAGACTTGAAGTATTGATACATACTCACATGTGTGTGCACATGTATGAGTGCTCACATACACAACACTTACCTCCCCAAAGAAACAAGTGTCATTTGATTCCAAATGCATCATTCGAGTTGTACGGACATTGCAAAAATGTTCTTGATAAAATTGTCATCTCTCTTTATATTTTAATTGTTTTTACTATCTATACCAACCATTCACTACAAATGATTTTTGAGAGAAAAATTGAATGAAAAAATAGCAAAAATATTTTTTTTTTAAAAAAAGATGTAATGAAAAACAAGCTCTGCCTTTTCAGTGAAAGCTTTCTCTGTCCTCTCCTTGGTCAAGGCCAGTCTCAATAAGCTCTGTTTAACCCAGTTTATAAATTGCTGTTGACTCGAGTAATAGAATTTCATAAATAAAAAAAGATGACAGAAATTACCTTACTACTGCAAAGTGAATCAATACATTCTGAATTTTGACTTCCAAGAATGTTGTTCAGGGACATGTTGTTTACTCTATGGAGGACTACAGGCATTCACGATAAAACTGATATTCTCTAATTTGAATCACTTCTGTTACTGAGTTTTTCTGGTGAAAAGAAAAAACACATTTAAAAAAATTCATTATGAAGAAATGTTTTTCTTCAACCACCAGTCAAAAATATGCTGCTACGTATTAGTTGCTAGTAAATATGCCATATGAGTGAAGATGATTAAAATAAAATGTAGGGCCTATTGCATCATCATTTAAGACATTTAACACAATTTTCTCTATATGAAATTTCACCTCTTAACTCTAATAGGTCCTTTTTTTTGCAGTGCTTTCTTTCATTAAGAAAAACTGTGTTTGAAATCACTGATCGACTTTCATCAAACTATTTAGCTTTGTCATAGTACACTAGAGGTTCTCAGAATTGTCACACAAAATGTGCTAGGATCAGATATTGATAGGGTTTTGCCAAAAGGCAGTTTATATTCATACCAAATAATTGCCTGAAATATAGTCAGAATTTTTGAGTTGTGGTATGTAATCTGATATTTCTGTCTCTGTTTTTAGAAATGCTCCTGATTTATTTGCAGGAGTTGATAGTTTAAAGGCAGTTATTAATAATAATTAAGAAAAATAGATTTGTCCTAAAATTCTTTCTGATTTAGTCATTCTTGCTGCCTGGGCTTCATCCAGAAATCCTCCCAGTATAGTCCAGACTCGACTTAGCTCAAGAAATGTAAAGCGTTTCTGCAATTTGGCATCTCCTTATGAGGTTTCCTCCAGCCCACAGTTGGCTCCTGCCTGAAGTCCTCTCTGCTGTACTCGAGAAACTTGAGCATGTTGTTTTCCTTTATTCCTAATTGCTGAGTGCCAGGGATTTCTCATGCATCCTGTAGGACTCATCATTCTCTCAGACAAGTTTACATTTTACTTAAATCAATCCAAACCAGATTGTATCTGCCATGGTGTGACCTAGCTGGCCATGTGCTATCCAAGCAAGGTATTAGATTGATGCAAAAGTAATTGCTGTTTTTGTCATTACTTTTTATATAATCTCAAAGACCCACGTAATCTCATGGGAATCTCATATGAACAGAAATAGTAGGATAACTTATGTCTTTTTTACTCAAAAATTTTATTCCGTCATTATGTTTATTCAAGTATGACATCATTATTTTGATGACTTTTGTGAGTTCTAGTCATAAATCAACAAGATACAAATTTATGCATTCTGTTAAATAAATGTTTTTGTGTGTGCTTTTTAACAATCCTTGATGCCACTTAGTAAAAATAAAAGGAACATGTATCAATACATTTGCAATCTCTCTCTCTCTCTCTCTTTTTTTTTTTTTTTTTTTGAGACAGAGTCTTGCTCTGTTGCCAGGCTGTAGCACAGTGGCACAATCTCAGCTGACTGCAATCTCCGCTTCTCGAGTTCAAGTGATTCTTCCGCCTCAGCCTCTCGAGTAGCTGGGATTACAGGCGCGTGCCACCACCCCAGGCTAATTTTTGGGTTTTTAGTAGAGGCGGGGTTTCACCATGTTGGCCAGGATAGTCTCGATTTGTTGACCTCGTGATCCACCAGCCTCAGCCTTCCAAAGTGCTGGGATTACAGGCGTGAGCCACCGCGCCCGGCCGCAATCTCTCTTTTTTTAAAGCCTTATTAAGTAGCGAAAGAGCCTTCCCTTTACTGGTTCAATAGGGTAAGAATATTAGTTTTCTAGTGCTGCCATGACAAATTATTACTTAGGATTTTAAAGCAATACAAATTTCTTATTGTACAGTTTTGTCAGAAGTCTGATGCAGGTCACTACACTAGTCTAAAATTAAGATGTTGGCAAAGCTGCATTTCTTTCTGGAAGCTCTGCGGGAATCTGTTTCCTTGCTTTTCCTGGCTTATGTCCCTATTCCTCCATCTTTTTTTTCTGTTTGTATATTTTAAAAAATGATATATCACAGCTGTACACATTTTGGAGGTACATGTGATATTTTGATGCATACATAAAATGTGTAAGGATCAAATCAGGGTAATTGGGGTACCCATTATCTCAAACATTTACTTCGTGTTGGGAACATTATAATTTTCCTAGCTGTTTGGAAATATACAATAAATTACTGTTAAGTATAATTTGCCTTCATATGGTTTGGCTCTGTGTTCCCACCCAAATCTCACCTTGAATTGTAACAATGCCCACCTGTCAAGGGTGGGGACCAGGTAGAGGTTGTTGAATTGGCCAGGTGGAGGTAATTTGAAATCTACCATCAATTATTGTTAAGTATAATTTGCCTTGATATGGTTTGGCTCTGTGTTCCCACTCACATCTCACTTTGAATTGTAACAATGCCCACCTGTCAAGGGAGGGACCAGGTGGAGGTAACTGAATCATGGGGGCACTTTCCACCATGTTGTTCGCCTCATAATGAGTGAGTCTCGCGAGATCTGATGGTTTTATAAGCATCTGGCATTTCCCCTGCTTGAGTTCATTCTTTTTCCTGCTGCCTTGTGGAGAGGTGCGAGTTTCCTGAGGTCTCCGCAGCCGTCCAGCACTGTGAGTCAACTACTTTTCTTTATAAATTATTTAGTCCTGGGAATTTCTTGATAGCAGTGTGAGAAGGAACTAGTGCATCCTTACTGCCTATCAAATACTATAGCATATTCCTTGTACCAGCTGTATTTTTGTTCTCATTAGCCAACTTCTCTTCTTTCATTATAAAAGCCAGTAATAGACCTCTTTACATTGTATCACACTGACCTCTTGTTTTGTAGTCAAAAATCCCTCTGTTTTCCGTTCTGCCTCTGTTTTTGAGATTTAAGAAATTTATTACATGGGACTCAACCAAATAATCTGGGACAGTCTCCCCAGTTCGATTCTTAATTATGCACAAAGTCCCTATTGCCACGTACAGTAACATGTTCACAGGTTCCAGTGATTAGAACATGAGCATCTTTGGGAGGCTGTTATTCTTCCTACTGGAGTAGGAGCCAAGACTGGGCCTAAGCATTGCCATCTTAGTGATATAGACACCGCCAGCTTAGAATGAGAACCCTGAAATGTGTAATTGTCAGAACGATAAGTTTCCATTGCTTCTCTATGTTGCCCCATAAACCGCTGACTTTGGCTTCTGTACAAACAGCTTGCTTTGCACAACCCCTGTGCTGCTGGAAAAAAGATGTGGGTTTTCAGCTTAACCCTGCTCCCCCTGAGTACAGGGCCTCAGGTTTGAGGGACATGAGTCCTCCATCGCTGCTGGCAATAAAGACCCTGCAATTTGGCCTATTCTTGGCTTGGTGGTGATTTCCCTTGCTCACTCGGTTACAACACTATCACAGCAAGTAAGAGTTCAAATAGACTTAACAGCAATCACAGAAACACTTCCCTAAATAATCCCTTTACAGCATCAGCTTTTTTTTTATCATTAGTAAGACATTGTGCTGAGTATTCACACTCATTGCGCCTTTAAGTACACAATTGTGTAACTGTTGCTATCTAATCGCATAATGATTTTTTTTACTCTGCCATTTATGGAAGCAGTAGCCCCACTCATAGCAGTTGCTCAATAAGTTTTGTAGCAAATTTAATTACAAATGAGTGTTGTCTTCTTAATCTCTTTTGTCCTCAAACTAAGAGAATATTTCCTGTTGAATCCAGAAGAAAGATCTGGTATGAGATAGACAGACATATAGGAGGGCCTATACAATGATGTGTGGATGGTTCATTCAAACGTGGATTGTGTTTGTACTTGTGTAGCACTTTGTGCTTCTCTTATGATGCAGAGTGTGCTTTTCATATATAAAATCTTGTGTTATTTTAAATTTGGTATTAAAAACTCCTTGAAAACAGTCATTCAAGAACAGAACTCATCTAACTTATGTCTATATAATTAAAATTTCTATAATGGCCTATTCTCTTATACACTGAAATTTTTAGACCACTGGAAAAAATTGTCCCTACCACTCCTCTTTTCAGAGTTTTCCAAGATTACAACCCTGTGCCACCATCATCTTCATTGAGGGAAGTGTAAAATACTCAGACCAGGTCGCTCCCCAGTCTGTTTCATCAATGTGGGGTGGTATCTCGCCTGTTATCTGCTCAAGCTCAACCGTAGTTTGCTTTCTTTGCTAAAAGGACAATACTTGCAAAGTTTGCTCCTCTTGCTGTGAATGAGCTGAGTGTGGGCAGTTCTGATGTGCCCTCCCTCTCAGCCCTGCTCTTCAAGGCCTTTGCTACTAAGGGAACCTTGAAGGTATGAATGGCAATGGAACGTGAAAAAAAATAACATCAGACCTCTCTTAGCATTTCTGAGAAAAATGTTGTGGAACTCTATTATGCCAGCCTGAATGGTGATTGTTGACCCACCCTTCAGCATTTCAGAAAAAAGAAAAATGAAAATATATATTTGTATTCCTCTGCCTGGTTTCAGTTGAGGCACTTTAAATAGTACACCCAAAGGAAGACTGGCTGAGTGATTTAGAACATAGAAATCACCTGGGAAAATCTTGCTATAATGCTGATTTTGATTCAGTAAATCTGGAATGTAATCTAAGATTCTACACTTCTCAGAAGCCCCAGATGATATGAATGCTGCTTTCTCTCAGATCAAACCAATAAATATTTAGAACAATACTTAATCCTAATAGGACCTCTAGTATACAGGGCAAAATAGTGAACAAGAACCATTAAACTTTGTTATCACCTTAATATTACAGAATAAGGAAGAATGTGGGGGAGTTTATTTTTTATTTTTTTGAGGCAGAGTCTTGCTCTGTCGCCAGGCGCCGGGCTGGAGTGCAGTGGCCCAATCTCCGCTCACTGCAATTTCAACCTCCTGGGTTCAAGCAATTCTCCTGCCTCAACCTCCCAAGTAGCTGGGACTACAGGCGCGCACCACCACACCCAGCTAATTTTTGTATTTTTTAGTAGAGACAGGTTTCACCATGTTGGCCAGGATGGTCTCGATCTCTTGACCTCGTGATCTGCCCTCCTCGGCCTCCCAAAGTGCTGGGATTACAGGCGTGAGCCACCGCGCCCGGCCCTGTGGAGAGTTTGTGTTTTCCTCTTTGCCTGACCAGAAGCAGTTTGTCTTAATGATTATAGCAAAGGATGAAGAACAAGTCTTGGCTGAGCTCCCGACTCAGTGAAACCCTATGCAAGTCACTTCACCATCCCGTCTGATTTTTTTTTATTTCCAAAACGAGGATTTGGATGCTTGTTCCAGCCTTCTCTCATAGATGCTATAAGTATTAATAAGCCAGGCTTCTCTCATAGATGCTATAAGTATTAATAAGAGACCATTGTTAGGAAAGAAGAGATATAAATAGAAGACTTTGTTAGTACTCTCTGCCATCTCTGTTCTACTTAGCATCTATTTCACTTCTTACTACTTGTACCTGATTTATCTTTAGTGCATGTTCTTTCCATTTTCTTGGTATTCTTCTCATCTGACCATGTGATGTATTATTTAAATACTCAACTCCTTTTATTGCTAATTATATATTAACCAGGTTCTGACTTCATTCTTCTTTGTGTTGAATCCTGGTCCAGGCATGACACTGACAAAAAGGATTCCTAGAGCTCAGAGGGAATTTTGGCAAATGGCAGTTCTCTTTTAGGGCTGTTAGTCTTAATGGAATATTTGATAAGATGGTAATAACCCCTGAGATCCTTTTATAGCAAACCCAGGGGCAATATATATGTATATATTAATAGTCTCAATGGCTTTTATTTATTAATTTAAATTTGCAGTGGAGTCAGCTCTTGAAGGCATTTCACAATGACGATTTCTTCGAACATGTGAAACATGTATGATCCAAACTTGTTCCTTCCAATTATATGTATTGATACGTAGAGAAAATTTTTCTCCATATTTATGATTTAGTTGCAGTTCAAAATTTATGTCCTCAGCTCTCATTTAGAAGCATAGAACTACTCATTGAACTCTAGAATATCCCCTCTACTAGTAAAATATATATTCTCAAACGTATGTCATCTATGTACTCCATTTTAATCTCCCTTCTCAAAGAATCTTTGTGCCTCCATTCCAGCATCCAGTGCTTAAGTTGTGAGTGTTTCATTTTGGGGGGAAAAAAATGTTCTTGTCCCTGTCAGTTTTACACAGCCTAATGCAATTATTCCTCTGTTTCAAACATAAGGTCCAATTAACAATGTTAAAGGGCAAGCAATATAAACATTTTGAGGATAATAATGTGTTAGCATTCACTGAGTACTATTCCAGACACCCTGCAAACTGCTTAACACAGGAGTTCTAATTCTTATAACAGTCATCTAAAGAAGCAACAATTAATACCTTCATTTTTCAGATGTTGACAGGAATATTTAGAGGTGCTGTGTAATGCTGTTCAAGGTCCTACAGCAATAAGCAGCAGAGTCTCTAATAAAAAAATAAACCAGAGTAATTTCAAAGCCTGTTCTTTTTAATTATTGTGCTAAATTATTTTGGCAAAAGTTTATTAATTGTAGATCTGGATATTGCTACTGTCCAAACAGGAAATACAGGAAATACATTTTCATCTCAATGCCATTTAATGTTTAAAGCTTCACTCTGAGACCTTTATTGGAACTGAATTGTTTCAGACTCCTCTTATGTAACATGTGTGACGTTAGCAGTAAACCTGTTTCATTACACTGTCAGCCTTAATTAATATGTTCATAATAATGGCATGGAATTTAACCAAAATAATTTCATTTAACATAACGACTTGATGCACAGGCAGCGTTGTGAGTTACAGCTTTACTGCTGCTGTTTCCAGAACATTTACCATGTGGCTAATGGGAAATCACCTTCGTGATCCTGCAACACCTGGTAATACATTGTTTGACCTCTGAAGCCTGATCTCTTTATGTGAAGTTAGGCAGCCATAGTGAGTTAAATAGGGACCAAGTGAATTTTTAATTATTTTAGTAGCATTGTTATGGTTGTTTTGTTATTAAAAAATTTGCAATGCTGTAATAAGAGATTCATAAAGCACATTCTTCATAACCTTTTAAAAGTATTTTGAGAAGCCAAAAGATCAGTGTTGAGTATTATATAGATTAGCCAGAATTTTGTTGTGTTTACATTAAGGGATATGTTTTTTTAAACCTCAAGCCTCATCATTTCTGAAGCGAATGAGTTATAGGGAGGAAGTAGAAAAATTATTACTCTCCTAACTCTATCCCTTTATCTTTCATGCTTGGTCAGTATAATAAGCATTCATATTCTTTAGAAGTAAGACAATTGACCAGGTGTCTTTAAGTATCTCTCAGGAGACCACATTTGTAGGGAAAGTGTTGGAGATTACATCCAAATATAAATCATGAAGAGGTAGAAAAATTATTTTCCCCATAATTGAGGTGAACTAGCTTAACTTGGTCAACTTAGTTGATAAAGTTGGCAAGTGTAGCAGAGGCCGCTAGTTGTCCACTAACTCATGGTCTCCTTCCTCCCTAGAGACAGAAGTATAGATAGGGACATGGCTACTCATTTGGAGGCCATTTCCCATCCTTCCTTTAAGCGATGAAGTACTCACTAATGAAAAATGAATAGAAGTGATAAGTGGCATTTCTTGGTCTGGGCCTGGAGACATGGGTCTTCTGCTCTTCCATGTTTATTTTAATCTCAAAAGCAGCAACATGGAGATGCCCACAGCTAGTGTTACCTAGGCACAGGAGAATAGGTAGCTAAGGGCAAAGTAACATGATGGAAGAAACTTGACTTCTTGAATGATTGCATGGAGCAAAGTGGACACCAACCTGAACCACTTATCTCAGGATTATTATATGAGAAATTAACAAATGTTTTTTATTTCTAAGCTACTGTTTGGTGGCCCCCTGACCCCTTTTTACTTTTTTAATTCTTTTTAATTGTAACTTTTATTTTTGGTTCAAGGATACATGTGTAGATTTGATATATAGGTAAATGCATGTCACTGGTGTTTGATGTAGAGGTTATTCTATCACCCGGGTAATGAGTATAGTATCCAAAAGGTATTTTTTTCTGATCCTTTCCATCCTCCAACTCTCTACCCTCAAATAGGCCCCACTATCTGTTATTCCCCTCTTTGTCTCCATATGTTCTTACTGTTTAGCTCTCACTTATAAGTGAGAACATGTAATATTTGCTTTTCTGTTCCTGAGTTAGTTTGCTTAGAATAATTGTCTCCACCTCTCTCCATATAACTGCAAAGGACATGATCTCATTCTTTTTCTTGGCTGTACAGTATTCCATGATGTATCCACTGGATTTACTTTATGCACTCTATCGTTTATGTGTATTTAGGCTGATTCCATGTTTTTGTTGTTTTGAATGGTGCTGCAATGAATATAATGCATGCACATGTCTTTATTGTAAAATAGTATCTATTCCTTTAGTTAAATACCCAATAATGAGAATGCTGGGTTGAATAGTAATTCTGTTTCAAGTTCTTTGAGGAATCTTCACACATTCTGAATGAATTTATATTCTCACCAGTAGCATAAGCAATCACTTTTTCTGCAACCTTGCCAGTATCTCTTATTTTGTGACTTTTTAATAATGACTATACTGACTGGTGTGAAATGATATCTCACTGTGGTTTTGATTTGCATTTCTCTAATGATCAGTGACACTGAGCTTTTGTAAATATAGTTGCTGACTGCATGTGTATCTTCTTTGGAAAAATGCCTGCTCATATCCCTTGCCCACTTTTAAATGGAGTTGTTTGCTTTTTGCTTGTAAAGGTGTTGGTTCCTTATAGATTCTGTATATTAGACCTTTCCTCGATGCATAGTTGGCACAAATTTTCTCCCATTCTGTACGTTGTCTGTTGACTGTTGATAGCTTCTACACAGCAAAAGAAACTCTTTAGTTTAATTAGATCCCATTTGTCTATTTTTATTTTTGTTGCAATTGCTTTTGTCATCTTTGTCATGAAATCTTTGCCAGGTTCTACGTTACCTTCTAGAATTTTTATAGTTTTTTTAGACTTTAGATTTAAGTCCTTAATTCATCTTGAGTTGATTTTTGTGTTTGGTGTAAGGATGGGGTCCAGTTTCTATCTTCTGCATATGACCAGCCTTACCCTAGCATCATTTATGGAATAGAGAGTTCTTTCCCCATTGCTCCTTTTTGTCAGCTTTGTTAAAGGTCAGATACTATCAGTTGTACAGCATTATTTCTGGGCTCTTTATTCTGTTCCATTGGTCTATGTGTATGTTTGTGTACAAGTACCTTGCTGTTTTGGTTACTGTAGCCTTGTAATACAGTTTGAAGTTGAGTAATGTGATGCCTCTAGCTTTGTTTTTTTTTGTTTTTTGTTTTTTTTTGTTTTTGTTTTTGTTTTTTTTTGCTTAAGATTGCCTTGCCATGCCCCACTCCTAATAGCAGCTTAGTCTTAAGTTTGGGATAAGTTTGGCAAAATAGCCCAAGCAAATTAGTAAAATGAATCAAATCTAATAAATTGTCGCAGCCCAAGATCTTGTGGGAGACATATACATTTAAAGAATTTAGTCTGGGCATAAAAGCCACCTGAAAATACCAAGAGAATGTTTGGAGAAATAATTAGGATAAAAGGGAATGTTTATCTAATTTCAAATATTCCATTACTTGCTTTCAAAAAGTGAAACATTGGTGTATTTCTCAGAAAGTACAGTTAGCAATCATTAAATCTATTTTCTGTTACAGAGATGTACAAAACCAATTTTCTGTATAAACCATAACCTACACTGGCTAAACAAGAACATATTTAACATGACTGCCTCTGCTATTATGAAGCTCAACACAGTTATTTAAATAACATTTAATGAGCAATTATTATGTTGTTAGTGGTTTTAATTCCTGAAGTTATCTGTTTTACATTCAAAGAAATGAGTTTGCCAGGTTTGACACAGCCCAAATAACTATGGTAAACCAAAACATCAGTGTAGGACTCCAATTACTGTTGAATTTTTTTTTTTTTTTTGAAGTAGAATAAGAAGACCTTTCATCTACTATGCCCATCCTTACTGCTAAGTGTTAGTAGAAAACATATATAAGCATTTTGGAATGGTTTGTTAAAGCAGAACAAAACTACATAAGGAGTATAAATTTTTTTAAAAATTTTCTCCTGGAAAAAGAGGTTATTTAACATTTTATGTTTCCGTAAGTCCAAAAAGGCAATGACTATAGACTGTAGGTTTCTTTTTCTTTCTCTTTCTTTGCCAATTGATTGCTTGACTCAAAAATGTCAATACTTCATTGGTATGTAGAAAAGAGAAAAACATTTCAAAAGTCACTGCATAACAGGTTGGAAAGGGTAGAAATCTCAGGATAGGGATCTTTTCTAGGCCTTTTCCACAAATGCTATTCTAAGCCTAAATGAGTAAATTGAATACATGAAACTATATATGAGCATAACTCAGAGGAAACAATGAAGCAAAGAATTCAACAAATACTAAATGAATTGAGCAGTGTGAGCAGCAGTCAAAATTATTAAGACTCTGCATGGAATGTAATAAAGTCATTAACTCACTGGAGCCTGATGTGTAGGTTCCAGTTTCTCTAAGGAATTTTTAAAAAAGATGATAGATCAGAAATGACTTTGGATAAGGGAAAAATCTGTAATATTTTGGGTTAAATTCTCCATCAGCCAACTTTAGATCAACTTTGATAAATAGTTACCACTCTGTATAAGATTTTATTTTCCCAAAAGTGAATGTAAGCAAAGGTCAAGGCAGCTCCTTTAAATCAGCCTTAGATTTCTGAAATTCTAAAAATAGATACTACAACATAATTTATAATCTCAGTATGTAGGACTCCATGTTGAGGCAATATCTAAAGTAAGAGTCCATCACAATATTCTAAAAAAGCAAAGACGTTACCAAAGAAGAGTCTAGATATCTCCAGAAACATATTTGAGAAGATTCAATGCTCCTCCACCTTGGCAAACAGAGAAAAATGGACTATGCTATTTGTTAAATATTTTTATTTACATATGATAGAATCCAGTCTACTTTTTTTAAGCATAAAATAATTTATTAGAAGACAAAGATAATTTAGATTCACTAGGAACCCTGAGGAAACAAATTCCAGGCCAAATCCCAAGAAACAACTCTTAAAACCACACCAGCGAGCTAGGCAACCAGGTAAGCTGATGTCTTTGCCATAGTCTAGATTCTATAAAGCAACTGAATCAAAAAGCCACCCACCCAATTTAGAAAGCTGTGATCACTGCTGTCAGCTCCAGAACTGTCTCCATTCTACTTTGATCAAGTTGTAGCAATGTCAGGAAGCTGTCACTGAAATTCCTGGCTCCAAACCCAACTTTCTTCGCCAAAATCCTTACTAAAACTACAGATACTCTGTGCCTACCCTACTGTTTCCCAGTTCCCAATTAAAGTTGCACAAGTATTCTTGCAATTGTTGATAGAAGTAACAAGAGCACTAGCCAAAAAGAAGCCCAGGAAACGGAGCTTTTATTTTTTTCTTAATGTTGTGTTTTTTATCTGCCAGGATCACGTAGGAGTAGACATTTCGCAAGCTATTCATTGTATGTGCTGTAAAGCTTTAGGACAGGGCCTTTAGCATGTATATCTCTGTTTTATTGTTCATGTTTCGCAGTGGGCTCTATCATAGAAGTGGCAGGTTAATCCTGGAAGAAAGAATGTGGAAGGAGGTTTGAGAGGAGGATGTTCTCATAACAGAATGCTCAGGAAAATGGTTCTTGAAGATGCCTGCTCAGAATTTAATACTAGAGTACATGTTTGGTCCTTCTATTGTCTAGGCGATGTTAAAAAGCACTATCCTACATTCGGCTTACTCAGCCTCAGCAAAGACTGAGATACCCACTTCACAGATTCCTATAAAGCATACATTAAAAAAAAACCTGTACAGAAAATGATATGAATTAGGACTATGAGTACCCATGTATATTTTTTACTCAATGAATTCAGTTAGTCAGTATTTCTGGATTTCTATCAGTTGTCAGGCACTGTAGAAACATTAGAGAAAAAGACATCATGCCGTCTATAAAAGATCAAAACCTTAATTGGATAGAGTCCAATTATAGAAATTCATTATAAAATGGAAACAGGATAAAGAGTACTCTCTTCTGAATCCTGGTAGAACTGCCAATATCCTTTAACTACAAGCTGATGTAAAGAAGATCCCCTGTACTCCTAGACAGAGTGAAGGATTTTCACTACCACTAGTCTCCACACTGATTTAAGGGATTGTAAACTCAGCCACGAATCCATCAGAAAGATGCAAATCCATGTTTTTGAATATATGGTGCCACTATACAGTGTCTCATACTTAATAGAATGTCAGTCTCCCACAGCCATTCGAAGATTCATTTCTTGATGTCTAAATGGGAAAACGTGACATAATGGGTATGTCTATATTGTCTCTTTACTCTTGTGTAGTGTTTAAGTAATACTGTTTGGCTCCGATTACTTGCAAGAAAGTTTATAAATTTTACTGAGCAAAACATGGTGAATTGTCATGATTTGTCAAATAACACTTAAGGAATTTCATGTTCTTAATCACACATATCAACTTTTTTCAACACCTAACAAATTCATTTTTTTCATGCATTGTGATCTTAACATGTTGTCATTAGTGTTCTGTTGTGTTGTTTGCACATAGTACTTCAGTAAGAATACATTTCAGTAAAATTTTGAAAACAAATATTTCTTCCTCCTGAGTGCCATACAGCAATTGGCTTGACCTTGGGACAGCTGGCTGTAAGTTTCAGGAGTGACTGCTGCCCCTATGGCCTTTAATAAAATCAATATGAAGACTTTTCCTGGCAGTCAGCACCTATGTTTGACCTCATACATACTCTTTCCTGTGACTATTCATGACAGCGGTGCTCCATTTGTTTCTTTGACCACAGACATGACTGTCTGAATACCCATTTGACTACATTGTGACTATAATTATTTCTTTTTGATTCAACTAATTGTGTTTGCAGCCTTTTCCTTTTTCTTGCTCTGCAAAAAATCCCTTAGATGGTGTTGAACAAGAATGCATGTAAAAAGAAACAAATTGTTTCTGAGGAGTACTATTTACCTTTTTAATATTCTGCTTTGTTAGCGATGCAGAGCTTTCATTAGCAAAGAACAGTGAATTACAAAGACACCTAATCCTATACACACACGCATGCATGCACACACACACACACACACACACACACACACACACAGGCAACTGACCCATTTTCTCATGAGGTAGAATAAAGAAATAAGAGGTATCTTTAGGATAATGAGCTTATTATTGCATCATTATTTGAATAAATTATGTCCTATGTAATTGGTGATCCAATCACATAATGGTGTTCTGTATTTCTACTTGTGAAGATATGGAACCAAATTTGTTGCCACAAATGTGGTGAGATTGAGCCCAGCAGTCTTTTTATTGGCTCAGAAAGCCCATATATTCCCATCTGAGGAATATCTTATACTTGGAATAGTAGATAAGTACAAATAAAGCTTGGATTATGAAGACTAACTTCTGTAAAAGTTCCAAGACAAAGACAAAAACTTGGAATTATGAATGTGATAACTAGGGCTCTTTGAACAAGACTATTAATTGTCTATTCCATGTAGAAATGTATACCTGCCAGTCAATGCTAAACTGCATTTCTGTAAAACGTTAAGAAATGTATATCCCAAACATCTTAGCTGAAAGAGGAGATAAAAGATAGTACCACAGAACTGAAGAAGAATGTACAAAATTTCTTACGTTAGGTGGCCTGAAGAGACCCTCCCTTACTAGGACCCATTCTAATCTGTGAGTATAAGATTCTGAGTTATCCTTGCAGTAATTCTCAAAAAACTTTGAAGGATTTATCCCAAGAAATATAGAGAGAAATAATTTAAAATCTACCAAATAATTTCTTAGAGATTCAATAAGCTGGTGCACAGAAGGGAAGAGATGATCAAATCAAAATTATTGACTCCTAGCCATGGCAATTCCTAATGGAAGTTACCATGAAGAAAATATTAGCTCATTATAAGGAAAAAATAGACAAAAAAGTAAAACACTCTTCGATAGTTGGATGGGTTTTTCTTATGAAGTGGTGAGTTCCTCATCACTATAGGGATAAAGCAAAGACCAGATGAGTGTTAAATGTCAGTCCATTGATTTATTCAATCATGCATTTATTTAACAAATATTTATTGGGCTCCTACTTATGTGTCAGGGGATGTTGATTGAGCTAGAAACATCAAAGATATATTCAACTTAAAAATTTTATAAAAGTTCTGAGTTTAGGGCAAGAATTAAAAATGCAGGAATTAATCAATAATGGCTGAGGCAATTCTAAATGTATGTCTTAAATACCTTAATATCTATACTTTACAACTCAGAGGGGTTTTCCTCCCATCTATGTATTAGGGTAAGATTACACAATGCCCCCAGTCTCCTCACTTGTGGCTTTCCCTTCACTTTCATCTTATTGTTTAGTAGTTACAATTCTAGACAAATTGAGTCAGGAACATTTCTTTGATATTCTTGTTTGCATGGGAAGTTGCCAGTCCTGATATGACCTGCCTCTCCATCAGGATTATAAAGGTGACGGATAGTCAATTTCAGGGATTCATGATCCATTTTACCACAGTGCTTCACCTTGCAGCTAAGTAATACAGCTGTGATAAAATCAGCCATAATCACTGCATCTTACTCAGCCCTGCTTTGGCCATAAATACTAGTTTCATAACAAAAAAGCAAATGGAACAAGCAAGGAGATAGAAGAAAGATGAAGTCAAATGTGGAAGTTTATGTATAATGACTAATGGGAGAATGTGTTTATGGTTTTTACCCTATTCATTTTTCTGTAGACAGAATAAAAACATATATCACACAATCAAGAAGTTTGCTTGCAGTTAATTTGTCAAAATTAATTATAAACATTTTGTTAAATACTTAATCTTTATTCAGAACTATTCACCTGTACATTATGAGACAAACAGTTAAATCCCAGGCACAAAGACCTGATAATTTAATATACACATATGCACACATATCAGCCACTTTGTGGGGACAAGTACACAATGGCATAAACATTAAATACGGAGAGAAGGGAATAGAATGATAAAGAAGTCTTAGAGCTAAAATGTATTATTTCACTTATTGAGTGTTGAGCCACACATTGTTATAAGTGGAAAGAAAGAAGCAGTGATGGAAGCAAAGAAATAGTCAGGTATTGGGTAATTCTCAGATACCCCAGTTGATATTGTAGATGCCTTCCAGAAATGGTAACAGCTGAGTAAAAGACTTGAAATAAATTAGAAAATCAGCCATCCAGATGTTTCAGAGGCAAAATAGCAAGTTCAGAAACACAGGCATATACCTGGTGCATGTGAAGATCTATGAGCAGGCTGGTGTGGGCATTGCAGCTGGAACAATAGAAAGATGAGGCCAGAGAGGAGAAAGGCCCCAGGAGCTATTCAAAAGACTTCAGCTTTTCCACTCAGTGAGATGATTAATATGGTTTGGGTCTGTGTTCCCACCCAAATCTCATCTCCAGTGGTATTCCCTAGGTGTCAAGGGAGGGACCTGGTGGGAGGAGATTAGATCATGGGGTCAGTTTTCCCCATGCTTTTCTCATGATAGTGAGTTCTCACAAGATTTCATGGTTTTATAAGGAACTCTTCCCCCTTCGCTTTCTCTTCTCTCTCCTGCCACCATGTAAAGAAGGTCCTTGCTTCCCCTTTGCCATCCACCGTAATTATAAGCTTCCTGATGCCTCCCCAGCCATTAGGAACTATGAGTCAATTAAACCTCTTTCCTTTATAAATTACCCGGTCTCGAGTATTTCTTTATAGCAGTGTGAAAACAGACTAATACAGTGGTGACCCACTGGAGCCTTTAAGCAGAAAAGTGACAAGATCTGACCTATATGTTTAAATCATCACTCTGATTGATATAAGCAGAATATAGAGTAAAAGGCAAGAGAGGAGTCAGAAGCGCAGATAGGAGACTATTGAAATATTCTGGAGCAGATGAAGACTCAAACCCAGGGTGGCAGGTATGGTGGTAGCGAGAAGTGATCAGACTGTAGTGATCTTTCAAGGTAGATCAAACAGGAGCTCAGCAGAATGAATGTGAAGTATGAGAGAGATAAGTCCACAAAGGTAGCAAGGTAAGTTTGATCTCAGGATGAATTTACTGCCAACCTGGATGGGAAGAATCAGACTAGAAAATTTGAAGACCAGGAGCTGAATTTGAGAAATGTTAAGTTGGAGATGCTTATTCAGGATCAAAGTAGACATATCAAATAAAAGGTTGTATATGGGAGATTGGATTCCAGGGAAAAGGTCAAGACTGAAGATTCACATTTCAGAGTCATCAATACATTAAAGCCATGAAACTGGGTGAGCTCACCCAGGTAGATAGAAAAAAGTTTTCCCATGGCTGAGCCCTGAGCCCTCTAACTCCAGAGATTCTCTTCTGAAATTTGTGATTACTAGTTTTGTATCTCACCTCTGTAAATCTCTAGCCTATCTAGCTATGAATTTGTTCTTTCCTTAGGTGAGCTGTAAGCATATTAGTATAAAAATGTTTGGGGTGGCACAGATATTTTAGGTTTGGTAACATTAGTAATAGTAGCAACATCAATAGAGGCAAGAATTAAGAATTGTTATTTGTTAAGTATCTACTAGGTGTCTGTCATTGTGTTAAGCGTTCCATGTATATTTGTTTTCTTAACTGTTTCAGTTCCATGGGTGTGGAATTATCCCTACAATTGTTATGCTCCCCATTTTGCAGGTGTGGAAACAGATTTTAAAAGTTGAAGACTTCTTTAGAATCATACAATGAGCAAGGTTTTCCTGATTGCAAAGCTAGACCTTGTAATCTGTTGTAACTACACTATGATGATGTGCCTTTCCATGAGAATGTAGTAATTCTCTCCTGTTTTTAAGAATATTTATTTCCGTACTTTCGTTCCCTTAACTGTATCCCTGCAGAACTATAAATGATGTTGAGATTGCATGGTATGTGTGGTTAAGTGGAGGGGGGAAGAAATTTTAAAAAGGCAAACCTGGATTTAGATCAACTTACTAGCTGAGTGATTGTGAAGATTGTCTGAGCTTCAAATTTTGTGTCTGCAAAAGGGATTACTAACACCTACCTAAATGATATTTAATCACTGGATGATGTAAGGATTAAATAAGAGCATCTACATAAACTACCTTGTATAGTATCTCAAACAGGCTGGATACACAAGAAATGTTGTGTATCAACATTAGCAAATACCATTGCTATTGTTACTACTCTCGTCGTTATTTGAGCAACATTCTCTTTAACATTCTCTTCAAAAACTGTGCCCCACTGGTTGCACTTTATTCTGCTATCTAAAGTTAGGCTTTCCCTCTTCTTCTGTCTGGGAATCTGCTCCTGTCCCTTTCACCTCAGGCAGTTCCCAGATTTCAGTCCTTATGCAACTCACACTTTTTTTTCCATTATGCCCTATGTTATGAGATCTTTCATCTTGCAAAGAATTCTAAGTGTGTTATAAATCTTGATAACAAAACCATGAGGCAGATTGACTTAGTTATAGAACACATTACAGGGAGAACCAAGGTCTTTATCATCATTTTCTCCAATATTGAATGTTTACTGAATTTATATTATGTATTGGGTGCTCAAAAAGCATAACATACACAAACAACATTATCATTGCCCCCTTTAGAAGCATCTATTTTAAAAACATGAATCTCCTAAGTCTCCTGTCATTGAACTAGAGTGTCCCTTCCTTTCCACTGTACCTAAAATAGCTTCATAAAAAATCTGAATATGATAAACAATTTTCAGGAAATTTATTTTACTTTACAACTATTCTGGTTCATGTTGAATTATTTTTATTAGACAAAATATATGTAACATTAATGAAACTTCTGCTGAGGCTGTGAAATTAGACTTCCTGTGTTGCAATTGCCTTCCTTCTTTGAGCACATGCTAGGTGCTGGATTGCATTTCACTCTTCTATTCTTCGTTAAGTTTGAGAGTTAACAATCAATTCCTTTAGTCTTCTCTCCATTCCATTCACTTCCAGTATGACATTTTCATACAGTTTCTTACAGGCTATTTGTTTTGAAATGTATCATTGCCCTCTGCCATCTTCCACGCCATTTCTCTCGGGCTTCCATTTCATGTTCCAGTTTGTTTTATTTGGATTTTCTCTAGGGGTTTCTGTTTCTCTCCAGTATAATTTTCCCACTTGACTATGTAATCTCTCATTTGCCTTTTCTGCAGTCCTTTCAGTATTCACTGTCAAAATCAGAGTGACTTAACGGGCTTTAAGGATCTCAGTAAAGTGCTATAGGTTAACCAAATGTTATTTTCTATTTTACTGTTTAATCTTGGAGAGGAGCAAGATAAGAGACAGGAAATAAGGGGTTAAAAGGCAAATCTTCGGGAGAGGAAAATAACATGATTACTGCTGGATTCAGTAACTTGATAGGAGCAAATACAAAAATCTCTAAATGAGTTATTATAAAAAGTGAATCAGATTTTCCGGTTGACTGATACAGATTTAGAAAGAATTCAAAATTTTTTGTAAATGAACTAAAAGATGGCTGCTGAACACCAATGTTGTCTACTGATGGTAACTGATTTACAAAAAAAGGATCCAAAACATTTGTTAAAATAATGAGTTACAAACCCTCACTACTGATGCAAGAGGAACTTGGTACTAATTGTAAGTCTGTAATTCAAACCCCATATATTTCCATAGCTAAAAAAGACAGATGATGGGCATAATTGGAAAGGTTATAACAAACCAAACTGAAATGTCTCTATACAGATCTTGCCAAAACACAAAATACATGAATGAGCTAGTGAGCTCTGTTGCTCCTAACAGAAGGGTTATGTGTTGAAACGTCACATTGTATTCCATAAACATGTACAAGTATTATCTATCAATTATAATCAACAAAAATAAGTAGATAATAATGATTTTTTAAAGAAGAAACAGCCAAATAATAAAGTATACCATTATTTTTTCAGTTTGGAGAGGCAAATCCTGAGATGGATTGTAACGTAAGCATATGAAATCAATAAGTGCATGTTTTTCACAAAGTGTATACCATGGAATCAAAGTGTATACCATGGAATACTACTTGCACTAGTGGTTAATAACTGATCTGTGAATATAAGAATTGAGAACCATTTGGGGTACTACAGAACTTCTTAGAGACTTGAGTATTGTCATATTTATTTTAAATGTACATGAAACATGTGGTATGCTTAGTTTCCCAGCCTTATTTGATCAGAGTCCTTTTCTTGTGTGTGAAACAGCTTACGAATTTTTCTCCTTTGTTAGGGATACCACTTAATGTAGGAAGAGTAAATGTCTAGACTCACTGACACTTGAAAGTAATAAAAACTGACAATATAAGTAAGTTTAAGCAAGCTTTTATTAAATATTTGTATGATCTATCCATGAAGAAATCTAAACTGCTGAGGTACATTTTAACCTTTTTTGGAAACTTCAAGAAGATCAACTGACCTTTCAAATAATACTCTTGGCAATTCAGGGAAACTAGGAAAGTTAGTTTATTCTGGCTCAGCATGTAAATATTTATTTTCTTTTGTTTAATTAAATAAAGTTTCTGAAGCTGGACTTCTCAAAATGGAGATTTGGATAAATTCAAGAATAAACATTGCAAAATTGTTTTCTCTGATAGTATGTAATTTAATAATCTTATTCTTGGTATAAGAGCAAGGTCATATGCATCCTGGAAAAGAACACATGATTTAACATAATTTTATAGATAAATAATAGATGTTAGAGAACAGGTAAAGTTTTGGGTGAGTTGTATGTCCAAATTCCTGGAGAAACAGTGTATTTCTTTTATGTCATAAGTAATTTTTGGTGCTAAAAATTGAGATGCATTTGACTAGAGTAGGAAAATAACACGTGATAATGCTAAAAACAATTTTAATATATTTGAATAAAATGTAGAGCAAAACTCATGCTTTTAGTCATGTCCCAAGACATATCTCTGCCTTACTAGTAAGCTCCATGTGTCAAAAGTGTTGGGGCTATACGATCCATGGCCTCTAGTAGAAAACTACTTTTGCAGTGAACTTGAACTGAACCGCATTGATTCGTGAGATCACGAGATCTGTTTTAAATATTAGAAAAAAGAATGAGATACTTTGCTTGATATTATCGTGTCTCCAATGTGAACTTAATTCAGATTTAATGCAATTACTCTGTGTTGATTAAATCTCAAAGTGTTATTTAAAAACTGAATTATTGTGGTTTACCATTTATATAACAAGTTTGGCCTTCTGCATTGCACCGTAAACCTTAATCATTATGTCGGCAATAATCGCTTTGTGGTTATTTAACATAAATAGCTACTAAAATGAGATGTTGCAGCATTATACTGTCCCTACAGTTTGTGGGATAGCATTGCTCTTTCTACTTGAGTTACTTAACTCTTGGCATGTGGTTATTTTTCTCAGTGTAAATCTAGTGAATACTAAACAGAATAAGGTTGTAGTCTTTGCCATTGAGTATTTCTCTGCTACATCTTGATATTATGAGGCTGTGCATTTAAAGACTGTCAACCCTCTCTTAAGGCTCTTTCTTTTGCTTGAGACAGAGTCTCGTTCCTTTTATCCAGGCTGGAGTACAATGGCACGATACTGACTCACTGCCACCTCCACCTCCCAGGTTCAGGTGATTCTCCTGCCTCAGCCTCCCGAGTAGCTGGGATTACAGACACATGCCACCACACCTGGATAATTTTTATATTTTTATAGAGACAAGGGTTCCACCATGTTGGCCAGGCTGGTGTCAAACTCCCAACTTCAAGTGATCCACCTGCCTCAGCCCCCCAAAGTGCTGGGATTACAGGCGTGAGCCACCGTGCCCAGCCAAGGCTCTTTCTTTATCATGGGGTAGGAATAATCAGTATAAATGGACCCTTTAATAATAAAGAATCAAGAATAGGAAACTAGTTATTTTCTTTGTCATGTTGGTATAAAGTATCTATTTATGTCCCGTGTTTTCACAACAAATTAAGAACAATAAACAGCCATCAGTATATTTTTTTCTGTTTTCTTTTTGTTTGCTAGTTTGCTAACTTTTTAGATTAGTGCACACTTAGATAACATTTGTAAAGGGATTTTTAAGGTATAGTGCTTGATGTTAGCTGTGGCAAAGAGAGGACAAAAATGAGAATATGGCCCATTGGCCTTATGAAATTTACCATCTAGCAGGGAAGGTCATAGGAACCAATATTCTTATCTTCTGAAATCATAGTATGAAACTAGAAGGAGCTGGTTGTAGTGGCTCACACCTGTAATCCCAGCACTTTGGGAGGCCAAGGTGGCTGGATCATGAGGTGAGAAGTTCAAGACCAGCCTGGCCAACATAGTGAGACCCTGTCTCTACTAAAAATACAAAAATTACCTGGGCATGGTGGCATGTACCTGTAGTCCCACCTACTCAGGAGGCTGCGGCAGGAGAAGCACTTGAACCCAGAGGCAGAGGTTGTGGTGAGCCAAGATGGCACCACTGCCCTCCAGCCTGGGGGCAAGACTCTGTCTAAAGACAAAACAAAAATACTAAAAGGAAATAATCCCTAGGTTTGTTCATTTTATCCTAGGTCATAGTCATACTTCTAACTCTTAATATTTTAAGATTCATATAAAGTTTTATATCTAGCCCTTGACTTTTTTAATGAGATTATATTTGGCACATGAACTCAAGTTCCTTCACTTGGCTCTCACTTAGAAAATAGAGACCCTCCTTTAGGGTGTGGTGGAGTCCATGATGCTAAGGATTTCTGTTGTTGCTATCGTTACAGGGTGGCGAAAATAAGGCAGAATGTAAATTCTGCTTCTGCTACTCATTTATTTACATGGCTTTGGAAAGTCTACTCAAATCCATTGTCCTCTATTTTCTTACCTGTTCAATGTGTATAGCAATGCCTACTTTGTAGAGTTGATGGAAAGATTTGAAATAATGCACATAAGCCACCAAGCACAGTAGCTGGCACATTGTTCTTGCTCAGTAAACGACAGCTGCATTATCCATTATTGATGATGGATGTACTATACAGGCAATCTATGGGTATAAAAATGATTTTTGGACATAAACAACATGTCAGGATATGCATTTGTTGTCCATTTGTCTTAGAATATTGCATGAGAAATTATCAAAGAATAGCACAGGGGCTACCACCTCACCGTCGTGTACCCACTGAAGGCATTTTCAATCAATCACAGTGAACCCACACATAGCCTTATAATCTTTCTCAAAACAGTGTTCCAGGCAGCTACTACTAATAAATTGCTATTGACATGAAAGATGAATCCTATTTGCCACCTAATAACTAAACAGAGAAGTGAGGCAGATAGAAAACTATCTAAAAATTAGGAACATTAGATTACAGCAGCATGCAGAATTAATTAAAATTTTAAAATAAAACTAAAAAAATAAACAAGGAGAAGGCAGTTGGGTCAGATGCACAAGAAACTGTGATGCAGGGATCCCCTCAGGAAATAGTGAAATAGTAAGAACAGCCTGGAGCCCAACACAATAGAACATGACTATAAGTGGGCAAAGGTTTGATAGGTTTACCAGTATGCAAGTGATTTTCCACTCTGAATATTGTGCAAATGCCAGCCACAGCTAGCTCACTTCGAAGGGCATGAATGTACATAGCAATTTGTCTGTAATGATTTAGCTCTGTTTGGCAACCCATCTCAAAACAAAATTTAAAACAAAATTAAAAAGAGAAATTGATGAATTTTTTTTTCAAAGGCAGTGTTCAGATGGACCTGACATTGATTTAGAGTATGGGTCTGGACAGATATATCATCTCTAATTTTCAGATTCTAGCATACTCAGGCCCTGGGTTGTGCCCCTGGCATGGCTCTCTCGGAGTTGGACAGAGTTAACATGAGATAATCCTCCCACATGGAGCCAGGGGAGATTTATAGCACGTTTTTAGGTTTGATAAAGTCACCCTTTTCTCCAAAGAGAAGTCTTGCTGTCTTAACTATGAACTCATACACAATGAATCGTAAGCCCAAACATATAACCATTTAAAAGATGCTGCAAGAGATCAAAGGAGCAATGTTTTGCAAAAGAATGAAAAGCCCTTGCTGCCATGGTAGTCTCCAAGATTATCAGACCCAATCAAATACCCATTTTCTTATAGCTGGTCAGAGATTCAGTTAAAGGTTCACGAGCACGCCAAGGGGAATAGCAAAACACAATACCTCATAGGCTGCTCCACAGCTCAGTTAGTTTTTACTGTGCTTTTTGGTGGAGTGCACTGTGCACTCTCTTCTGATCTCATAATAGGATCAGCTGGTGACATTGCATCACTCTGTACCTGCCTGAGGACTCCAAAGTTTGGGGAACAAAATATGTTGAGCTGTCTTGGTCTTATCTGGCCTATCAGATTCAAAGTCTTTGTGGCATGAATGGCTATAAAGAGTCAGACCTAGGTTTTGACCTCTGTAAAATAATAATCTTGATAGTTCCACCTAGGGCTGGGTTGAGTTGTTTGACTTTGGATGAAATGATAGATTTATAATGCATCCATTCTTTGCATTGTATGTAGAAAGGGAGTGGTAGGTATAATTTTGATTAAACTTAAAATATTATGACTTGTATAGATGCCTAGAATTTTAAAACAAAAAGATTTTATTTCCTCTTGCATTTTGTTAATTTCTAGCTTAGGTCAAAATGGGGAATAATGAGCTCCACAAGTATTCTAGTTATTCTTTTGTCTTACAAGTAAGTACTGTATAGTTGATAACTTAGACCACATCTGGAACTTTAATTCTGAATTCCATAATAAAGTTGAGGTAGTGATAATGGGGCTGGTTAAAAACAATGTGAGAATTTTGCAGGATCTCATTTGTGACAAACATAGAAGAGAATGAAAATATTTAGCTTAGAGAAGACTGAGGAAGGATGGATCTTCTAAAATTCTTGAAGTTATATTAAAAAGGAAAGTCTTCCTTTTACATAGTGGAACTAGTGTCCCTGGGTGACAGTTATTAGGAAACAAATTTCATCTAAGAGATGAGAATACTTGCATAAATCAAACTAAGAATAGAATGATTCATTGCTATCATATGCAGGGTATTGGAGCTATTTTCAATTGAAGTGATGAGGTAAAGACTGCCACATCACCTACTTGAGATTTTCTAAAATGTCACTGTTGTCCAGTGACACATGTCTTAGGATATATAATTACAATAAGTGCTCAGTAAATGTAAGTAAATTGTCATTCTGTCTTTGACTCAAAAACAGGACAATGTATGTGTAGGAGGCTTAAATTTAATACTGAATAGGTTGGAGTACATAAAAAACTTTCTACTGATGAATAGAAACTAGACAAAGTTGGGCTAAAGGTACAAGTAGAAATAAAGAGTTAACAAAATCCTCTTGGTTGTTTTCCAAAGTTGGTGGCTAGTGATGGAGCGTTTCTTCCAGTCAGCAGAGTTGTTGCTGGCTGCTATAGAAAAGTGATTGGGTATGGAATGGTCCAATGGGAAAAATAATCCCAGAGTTCATTTTTGTATTCTTTAGGGGTGTGTGTATGTGTGTCTGAAGAGAGAGTAAAAGCAATTTCTTTATATATTTATTGATTTGTGAGACAGAGTCTCTGTCACCCAGGCTCAAGTGCAGTGGCATGATCTTGGCTCAATGCAACCTCCACCTCCCAGGTTTAAGCTATTCTCCTGTCTCAGCCTCCCGAGTAGCTGGGACTACAAGTACCCACTACCACACCCCACTAATTTTTGTATTTTAGTAGGGACAGGGTTTTGCCATATTGGCCAGGCTGGTCTTGAACTTGTAACCTCAGATGATCTGCTTGCCTTGGCCTCCAAAAATGCTGGGATTACAGGCATGAGCTATCATGCTCAGCTAAAAGCAACTTCTAACAAAAACAGGCAAAGACAGTAGCCAATGAAGATAATTCAAAACTTAGGAGAATCAAGAGTAGAATGGGCCAAAAAGATTAGAAAATGAATATTTTAAAAAATGAGTAGTATATATATGAAAGGAAAAGTGATAAGGAAGCCAAATCTAGTCTGGCTTAGATGACAGAAGGAAAAATTCAAACTATGAATGGATTCAGCTGGCTCTTCCAGCCAATGGACTTATTTGCCAACAGGCTGTGCTTGGACTCAGCTGCAGATATTTACTCAGCAAGTTCACCTTAAGTTTAGTTATCAGTGTTGATCTAGGCAGAATTAGGATGAAAGAGACTTGACTTTGCCCCTCACCTTTCTCTTTTGGATGGATGATTCACAGCTCAGAAGCAGGCTCCACCAACAGCCCCTCACCCAGGGTCTGTCGTTTGTGGTATTACACCTCTACTAGGAATCTCACCGTCCTGATCCCCTGTCCCATCCAGGTAGTGCACTCTTCTGTGTGGCTGCTCTTGACCTGTGCTCCACAAGCGAATATTACCAGAGAAATACCGCATAAGCAGATAGTTTATATTTCATATGCTAGTATAATAAATTATCCATATTCTGTGCTCATGAAATGAGGTTAGATGAGTCTTTAGAATGTTTCTTTCCCAACTAGGCAATGTGCAATTGGATAGAGATTTTTCACATAAAAATATTCCATCTTTTGTTTTCCAAACCAGAGTAGCTGCTCTAATTATGGACATCATGCCCAGTCAAAATGAAGTCTGGGCTGGGCACTGTGGCTCATGTCTATAATCCCAGCACTTTGGGAAACCAAGCTCAGAGGATCACTTGAGCTCAGGAGTTCAAGACTAGCCTGGAAAGCATAGTGAGATTCCATCACTACAAAAATTTAAAAATCAGCTCAGTGTTGTGGCACATACCTATAGTTCCAGCTACTCAGGAAGCTAAAGTGGGAGGATCCCTTGACATCAGAAGGTCGAGGCTGTAGAGAGCTGTGACTGTACTATGGCACTCTAGCCTTTGAGACCCCTGTCTCAAAAAAAAATTAAGTTGGGTAGGCTTGGGAGAGATAGGTGACAGTCTTTGTGACAATTTGATATAAATTGCCATGTCTCTTAATCTAGTTCATCAAGTTTGAATAATCTACCCAAGCATTTGATTATGAATCTGAGTCTTTGCAACAACAGAATTATGAAAAGGCCATTAAATATCTAACACTGAGTTTTAAGATGTTGTGTGTCTTGTATATCTGCGAGTATAACTTAATTTTAAAATGAGAGAAAAAAATATTGCTTGCATTATTATGTTGGATAAGGTTTATAATAGCAATAATCCCCCACGAAAACAGTTGTTATCATAGTTAATGCCCATTTTGTCAGTGTGTTAACCTTCCCTGGCTGTGCCTCGGGCCATTAAACGGCCAACCATTTGTTAAGCACCCCAGAGCAGGCAATTTCAAGGGAATATTGCTGAGCTCATTTGCTAAGTAAAGCACCTGAGATGACAGTGATAAACTCTACACAGGTTCACGTACACACATATATTCCTATATATACTTTTCCCAAGTTTTTCCTTCGGGTAGATCCTGCCCCATAATTCTGGGACAGTCAGAACAGTTCCACAGTGCCTCAGTAACTGTTGTTACTCATCCAGGCTTCCGTAAATTTGGGCTCTCAGAAACCTGTCCCAGCTGTCTCCTGCCATTCTTTTTCCATGTCATAACTTACATCAGTGTTTAAGGTGTTAATTTCAACCCTGACCCTCAAGAATAGATCATACGTTTAAAATACTCAAAGCACATAAGAACAAGATAAAAATGATGTAACTTGCAAGTAAGGCCAAGACAGGGAAAAAAAATAAAAGCATATATTTTAACATCCAGGAAGAGACACATCTTTTAAATAGATACAACATTGCAATAGATCACTTATACTGTTAATTTATTCCGTGCTAGATGCAGTAAATGTTTTACGTATATAATGTCTTTTAACCCTAACATCTCTACAAGGTTAGTATGATTAGTAGCCCCAACTGATGGATGAAGAAATGGAATTTGAACTCAGGCTCTTTGACTCCACGTCTAAGCTCTTCACTACCATAATACAGCATGTTGACCTACATTTCAAGACAAAAAAGATGTTTCAAAAGTGACTAGCTCCTATCTCACTTGCTTTACATGTCAATTCTGTACCAGTCCAGACTGGACAATGGTTACTACTTTTATGGTGTCCACTGATACTTGTTAAGCTCACCTATCTGTCATTGTCCAGGGAGGCTGTGTTTAACAAATATTGCCCAAGTGTGAGCTGCTTTTAAAAGTCATAACAAAGCAGAGTACTGATCAAGGGCATTACAATGGATTTTTAAAACTTGCTTATTATTTTGAATTAGAGATAATTTTATGCTATGTTAGTATAAACTCTTGTCTGGTCTAGAATGATAAATAGCTAATTTTAGGCAGGGTTGACCTTACTAGTTACAGGTAGCTGCAGCTGTGTTCAACTACTTTCCTTCAGGGAAGAGCTATGTTAACCCAATCTCATTTCAGAGAAAAAGTATATAAGTATATTACATAGGTTTTGACATAATTAGTCATTTCATTAGTGAAATAATTGGACCTCCTTAATAAATGGTGGGACTTTTTCCTTAAAGCTTAGTTTGAAGAATCAAATGGGCGGAACAGTAGGAGGCACAAAAATTGGTTCAGAAGAGAGAGGAAAAATTTTAATGAGAGAGAGAGCTTTTCTCATTAAGCTTCTAATTTGGTAAGTCTATATTCTATTTTTAATTTTTACTTCCCATGGTCATTTTACCATAGTTAACAATGTCAACTGCTAATATTAGATGAGTACCATACATAATATATACAAGATGATGCCAGAGGGTGAGCAGGAGAACCATGGATTGCCAGCCATGATTATGGTTAGTCCTGGATTTCTTGTGCAGACAAAGAGAAGCGTGAGAGCAAATTCTGTAAGTTTAGAGATAATCTTAGATGCTCCATTAGCTGTTGCCTTCAACTGTCTCAGTGTCCCAATATTTTCAGACTGGGAGAGTCCAATTAGAATTTAAAAACCATGAAAGTACTGTTCTTGATTTTCCCCAAAACACCTAAAATATCCACATGAACTAATTTGAAATTATGAGCAGATCTCAACCTCACTGCTACCTAAGCATGTGAAATCCAATAATATTCTGATGGAAGAAGTGAAAACTGATTCACTAGCATATGCTTATCAACTATCTCTATAAATAGCTCTTTTTATCATCACTTTGTTGTCTTGAGTCTTTCTCACTTGGTGTTCTGGCTGGCAGAAAGCCATAGAAATTTCAGTGTTGCTTAAATTAAGTAGACTTTCCCTCTTCCATATTCTATAGAATCAAGGTGTTAAAAAAAAATTATAAACAATTGCCCAGTGTATGGATAAATAAAACTGGGGCATGGACTTCCTGCAAACTTAGTAAAATATACAGAATGGCCTTCTAGAAAAGTGTGATGCTCTAAATTGTTCATTCATGCTAACCTCTAGTTAATGTCATGATCAGTTGTAAGGTGTCTGCAAATAATGTGATGTAATACTAAGATATGAAAGCTTGTAAATACCTTTTCATAAATTTGAATAGATTCAAGATAATTCCTGTAATAATACCATACTCACTCCTTTATGTTCTGATTCATTTTCTTGAGTGGGAAAGTGATAGAAAGGCAACTAGTCCAAAAATGCATAGAATTACTAGTATATTCTTCAAAATGTGTCCGTTTGCTGATGCCATGCCATCTGTACAGCCACACTGAAAAATGTGAAAAACATTTGCTTTAAGGAGGACCCACAGAGACAGGAGCTGTGATAGAGTGTGAGGACCAAATGGAACCTTTAACACAAAGGACAGACAGCTGGGGTTAGGACTTGGAGAGGGAGGAGGTGAGGAGTAAGGTTCTCCTCTTTGTCCCTCTCTTGCTTCTCTTTAATAGCTTCTCTAGGTTGTTAATTTTGGATGAAATTTCCTTGTTGGGGTAGTGAAAATATGAGGTGTGTATTAGTCCGTTTTCATGCTGTTGATAAAGACATACCTGAGACTGTGTAATTTTTAAAGAAAGGTTTAATGGACTCACAGTTCCACTTGGCTGGGGAAGCCTCACAATCATGGCAGGAGGTGAAAGGCACATCTTAGAGAGCCAAGTGAAAGGGGAAATCCCTTATAAAACCATCAGATCTTCTGAGACTTACTCACTACCATGAGAATAGTATAGGGGAAGCTGCCCCCATGATTTAATTATCTGTCACTGGATTCCTCCCACAACACATGGGAATTGTGGGAGCTGAAATTCAAGATGAGATTTGGGTGGGGACACAGCCAAACCATATCAATATGCAAAGTCTCATTTGAAGCCAAGCTCTATGCTATGTCCTCAAAAGACACATTACCTAAGATAATCGTACTCTGAAAGGAAGAAGGCAAACTGCCCCAGTAACAGATTATTGTTGCTTGGAATATCAGTGGCCTGTTGCCTGTGAAAAAGAGAGTCTGATGCAAATGAAAATCTCTGATGTACGTGGTAGGGGAACAACTGAAAGGCAGACTGGCCTAGAGTCATCAAAAAATGTATCTGTGTGACTGGATTCCACATTTCCACAGATCAAGAATCAAAGAGGGGCTGTGACACTTCATCCCTGTGCCAGGAGTCAACAGAGTGGGGCTGTTTCAAACTGTTTTTGCTCTGAGCACATGGGCACAGTTCCTTGGTTGCCTCTTCGCTTTTGTACCCCTCCCAGCTGCCTGGATCTTTTCCACACAGCCTCTGCACCTTCTCCCACTAAAAGCCCTCACTCTCCATATCGCTGCCTGTTGTGTCATGGGTTCCATTTGGTCCTCACACTCTTACCAGAACTCTAGATTAAAGAACTCATAAACGACTTGGGTTCTTAAAAGTGCAATTTAATGAAAGCCTGGAACAACAGCAGCTATTCCTCATCCCTTTTCTCTTTTTCCATCTTATCAGATTTTCAGGTGTTTGGATTAAAATGAGGTAATATTGGTGTGAAAAAATGGAAACCTTAAACTATATGAATGAGGTCCAATGTCAGTTTTGCCCCACATGATAGTAGTATTTCACAGACATAATTTATGCTACAAAAACTTGTAGCAAGATTCCTGCAAGCTGACTTATTGCTCACCACATAGGCCTGCCCCCAATATCCCAGATTTCTCTCCTCTCAGGGGGAAAAAAATATCTCTTTTGGAAGACCAAAGTCACAGACAAATTGGAAAAGGGCAGCAGATCAAGACCACAATTTTTCATTCATTCATTATACAAAGTTTAATTGAACAGCTATGTGTGCATATATGTATGTATTAATAAATTTGCTGAACATCAACCAGGAACCAGGATAATTACTGAAAATACAGATAGGAGAAGACTTAGTTCCTTGTCTCTGATAAAGACAATAAGACAAATTCCTCAGCTCAAGAAGGGTTGCTTTCCATTCTGATTGAGAAGGCCTGGTTGTACAAAGCTATCAAAACAGGGACCATGCAGCTTTAACAGTTGAAGGCAGAAAATATCGATTGAGCAGCTGCAATACAGATTGTCACATGCATGGAACATGATAAGGACCCTATAAACATTGAAATGGATGACTGAATTAATACATGAATAAAGAATAAATTAATGTTGGTATTATAGGGAAAAAGAAGAAAGCATTTTGATGCTCTACTTGTTAAACTTCTCTCTGAGGCTGTTTCCTAATTGATAAAATGGAGATCACATCACTAGTTTCACTGGATTATAGAGATGATTAAATGATACCACATAGCATGTAGCACAATGCATGGCACTTAGAATTTACTTGATACTTGCTAGCTGAATCTGGCTATGGAGTGATTTCAGAGATGCATTTGAGGTGTGGCTACCACCAAAGGAGGCTAGCCATGTATGGTAGTAGATGAATGTCAGAGGGGGTGAGAATTAAGCCATGGTGCCAGGAATAATTCCTGATCTAGTATCTGGGGAAATTTGGCCCATTAAATGATTGCCAGTTGTTTTAGGGTAAGGATTTCATGATAAGGGATACTGGGAGAGTCCTTGGCAAGATAGATTATGGCCAAACTGTACAAGTTACTGAAGCTGTAAACTCTTACCTTGTCAACAATAGGGAGCTTCTGAATATTTGGAATCAAGAAATGACAGGATTAACGTACTTTGGTAATTGGTCCTATAGGAATTAATCAATTTGTTTTAAAGGCAACAAGAATTCAGTCAAGAGAACAGTAGCTGCTGTTGCAGTTATTAGAATAACACAACTATAATATGGTTATTATTTGGATTGAGGTAGTGGCAATGAAAATGAAAACTAAGATACAAAAGCCATTTTAAAGGAAGAGTCAATAAAACGGCTGAGTAATTGATAAGGTTCTAGCAATAAAATAAAAAATTTAAAATTTAAATATTTTAGGCTTTGTACTAGTCGCTTTTATAAATGTCTTCTATTTTTAAACTAATCTTGCTAGTGATCACCTTGCTAGTGATAAATACATATATCACTAGCCAGGTATATATAGAGATGTGTGTCTGTGTATGATTACACACATACATATAATATACATGTATATATACACACATATATATATGCATATATACACACACGTATATATACACATATATACACACATACACACACACACACACAGTTGACCTTTCAACAATGTTGGGGTTAGAGATGGTATGGAGTAAATTCAGAGATGCATTTGAGGTAGCCATGTATGGTGTAGTTGAGATTTTGCATATAACTTTTTACTCTCCCAAAACTTAACTAATAATAACCTATTGTTGACAAGAAGCCTTACGAGTAATATAAAAGTCAACATATACTTTGTATATCATATGTATTATATACTGTATTCTTACCATAAAGGAGGCTAGAGAAAACAAAATGCTATGGAGAAATTTATTAGAAATGTAAAATGTATTTCCTATCCATTAAGTGGAATTGGATCATCATTAAAGGTCTTTGTCTTCATAATCTTCACATTGAGAAGGAAAAGGAAGAATAGAATGTTCATCTTACTGTCTCAGAGGTGGCAGAGGCAGAAGAAAATCTGTGTGCAAGTGGATCTGTGCAGTTCAAACTCATATTGTTCTAGGGTTTTATATATATGATTAGCAATATATAATATACATCATTAACAAGGCTTTATATATATGTATATACACACAATATTCCATGTATATACAGATATGCCTATGTATGAGTATAAACCTATATATGTGTGTGTATGTGTGTATCTGGTTTATATGATACATTTATACCTTGATAGACTTAAATTTTCATTTTTACTGGTACCTCAAATCAAAATAAGGAAGGCAAGATTTGAACCCAGATCTCTCTGATTCCAAAGATTGCTCTTTCCTTCAACACAAAACTCTCGGGGTGGGAGGGGGAGGAAAAAAAAAGAGTTCCTTGATATTAGATCTCAATGGCTGGGAAAGAAGTAGTACTCTGAACAAAAATAAAGAACAGAAGCCACCAGTGCATGCATGAGCAGGAGTTTGGAGATAGCAAAACCCTGAAGCCTTGTCTTCTCTGTATTACTATCCTAGGGTCAATTACATGCTAAGAAACAGGGATTGGCCTACCTACCTGGTGGAAGATTCATTGTTTAGTCAGAAACATCTGTACCCTTGTTAAAAGGCTATTATTCATTTTTCAATATATATCTGATCTTTGTAGATTGTGAATTTGGAAAAAGGACAATATGTAATTATCTTTCCCAAATTTACTAAAAAAAAAAAGCCTTCCACCATAGAGACCATCAGATATATAGTCGGTGTTGGATACGAATCAGGCACCTTATCTGTTAAGTCTCAGTTCCAAAACTGACCAGAGTTGGTAAACTCTAACCTCCCTACTAAAAAATCTTTGTTATTTTTTTGAGTTTTCTTTGAGGCAGAGTTTCACTCTTGTTGCCCATGCTGCTGTGCTGTGGTGATGTGATATCCGGTCACTGAAACCTCAGCCTCCTGGGCTCAAGCAGTTCTCCTGCCTCAGCCCCCCAAGTAGCTTGGATTACAAGTGCCCACCACCATGATATTGGCCAGGCTGGTCTCAAACTCCGGACCTCAGGTGATCCACCAGCCTCAGTCTCCTAAAGTGCTGGGACAACAGGCATCAACCACTATACCCTGCCTAAAAAATCAATTTAAAAATCACCAGTAGCTGATGAAAGCTCGACAGGTTAAAAGAAAAAAAAGCCCTATTCATACATTTTGCTTTTAAAATCAGAAGCTTTATAAAGCATTACAGTCAAGCCTGTTTCAACATTTTAAAGAGCTTTTCCAAAGGAGATCTTTGTGAAGGTGCATTAGCATGTGCAAATTAAGATTCTTCATGTCCTATGCAGAAGTTAAGGGAAAAGGAAGAAAAAAGATGAACATTTAGCGCTAATTAATTCAATATCTTTGAGCTTCAGTAGACAGCAATGCATGTATCAAGGTTCCCTTACTTGCTCTCCATGAAGGGTTCTTGTTTTTCCCTTTGATACTACCAAATTTTGGGGAAGGCAACTATAACTCAAAACAATTCATTAGCACATGGCTTTCCTCCATATATGAATAGTATAATTCTAACTAATAAATAGAATGTGAGATACTTTCCTCATCTTGTATTCTTTAACAAATCAATAACATGTTTTAATGATGCAACAACCCAAACAAAATAGAGTGAAACTCTACCTTAATACATCCAGATCATTATGTTTTACATGTGGGGAACTGAGGAACTGTGGGAGAATCTAGGAAGCCTTGTCCTTTACCACACAATACAGATGAAGTTGGGCATAATCTCCTGGCCCCATACCCAATATGCTTTTTAACAGGAGGTATGATTATTTTCATAAGTGACTAAAGACTTTTTTATTCAGAACCTTTATATTCACATAAGTCATCGATATCCTCACCATACTCCCCACAAAAAAGCTGAAGCAAAATAAATGTAAATCAATTCAACACAAACTTTCTCCACTAATATGCTATTTAAGAGGAAGACATTTGAGAGTGAAAATTGATACACCAAGATAATAGACATGTAGTCACAGACACTTCTCAGAAGGCAGAGTTTGATATATTGTGATCGTTCGGCTTTTTTCTCTTCAGGAGGTCATCCCCTCCCTACTTTATAGACCTTTTCATTAATACAGGCATGGAAACAAATGCACTGCTCTTTTCTCTCAGATTGATGTAGACTTACTCAATAAAACTTGTTCCCAGCAACGCTAATACTCATTTCTTATTTTTTCAGGTTAAACATAACCTGATATGATTTACAATATAAACCCTAGACAGGATGCTTTGCATTAAGAACACTTACTGTGTTTTTAAAACTGCACTAAAATAAACATAGAATGAATAGCTTATCAACATTGAACTCTCCTTAACAAACCACCTGCTGAGTGACTTGGCTTCTAATTCCCTTTCACAGTTGAAGAGTTAGGGATAATTTAGGATGTGTCTTGGCCAAGGTTACACAAAGAATACAAGTAAGATAAAGACTAATGGCCCAGGACAGTGGCTCACGCCTGTAATCCCAGCACTTTAGGAGGCCAAGGCAATCCCAGCACTTTGGGAGGCCAAGGCGGGCAGATACCTGAGGTCAGGAATTTGAGACCAGCCTGGCCAACATGGTGAAACCCCGTCTCTACTAAAAAATACAAAAAAAAATTTAGCTGGGCATGGTGGTAGGCACTTGCAGTCCCAGCTACTTGGGAGGCTGAGGCAGAGAATCGCTTGAACTCAGGCAAAAGTTGCAGTGGGCCGAGATCGCACCACTGCGCTTCAGCCTAGGTGACAGACGGAGACTCTGTCTCAAAAAATTGCTCTTTCTTCAAGACTCAATTTGGCCGTTTCTTGCAGAAACTGTTACTGATCTCCATAAAGTGAACAAGTCACTCCTTTGTTCTCTCATACTATCTCTTCGCACTCAGCATGTGATCTTGACTTTTTATTTATGCATCTGTCTTATATAAACAAAGATTTTTGATACTAGGAACCAAATTATATTTGTAAAAGTTATAGGAGCTAGTTCAATGCCTGCAACAGAATCACCTCTTAGTAAAAGTTTTAAAATTCGATGAAATCATTTTAAATAGTCAACTTTCGTAGTGCATTTTACATGATCTGATATTTCCAGAAATATTTACTCAAAATTTTCAGGTTCATATTACATAAAGTAAAGCAGAGTATTAATCTTTCTATTAGAATTTGAAACTTGGCAGGTTTATGTACAAGATATTAATTCATTTTGTGCAATATGAGCACTTCTATTGCTATGGTATTATTTTCAGCACTTTTATAGGGAATAATAGTATAACTGAGCCTCAGAATTACAGTATTCCTATAATCAGGAAGATTATACATAACTTATCCATGCTGGGACATCCTGAGGGTTGCCAAGAGTTACGAAAATATATATTTACCTTCAAGGTTTTTCTTTTTAGAGAATATCTACCATATTATGCCAACCAGAGCATGTTATCAGGATCAGTTGAGTAGTTAGATAAGGACACATCTAATACGGTGTCCATGAATGACTCAGAAAATTATCTCATATCTCTGATTTCATGCTACATGGCCATTGCTGGTCTCAAACTCCCCACTTCAGGAGACCAGCCTTTTCTGCTTAAAAGTGCTAGGGTGTTTTAAAGAAGATGGGACTCCATCTCCACTCCTCTTCATGTCCTTTATCGTCTATGAAAATCCAGATTCATCTGATAAAATCACCCTGCATCCTGACATGAATTGCTTCCCCTCCAGTAAGTGCCACACGTACATTTGGGACAGTCTGTCACCTTTTCAGCATCAGTATGTATAAATATGTCTAGACTTGTGTCAGGAAGGGCAGTTCACATCAATTATCTTTTTATACCTTTTAATTATATCAAAAAGGAGTATGGTAGATCACTTCAGGTCAGGAGTTCAAGACCAGCCTGGCCAACATGGTGAAACCCCTTCTCTATTAAAAGTACAAAAAAAAAAAAAAATTAGCCGGGCATGGTGGCACATGCCTGTAATCCCAACTACCTGGCAAGCTGAAGCAGGAGAATTGCTTGACCTCGTTGGCAGAGGGCAGTGAGCCGAGATCACACCACTGCACTCCAGCCTGGGCAACAGAGGAAGATTCAGATTAAAAAAAAATATATCACAAACAGAAAACAAAAAGGAGTACACATTTTGTACTGACCATATCCAAAACAGCATGAAGCACATCCCAACTCAAGTGAAAATATCTGAGAATTCTGAGATAAGGTGAAAATGGATCTTCTACATTTCAGTGGCCAAAGACAGGAATGTGCCTTATTAAGATAGAATCACAAGCAGCTTGATAGCAGGAGCCATTTCCTTATTTGTCCTTAACTTCCATAGCTTCTTGAATGATATTTTTGAAATAAATGCTTGTTGATTGATTAAATATTAGATTGGATACTAAAGCCAGAAAGCAATAATATGAAGTTTTATTACTACAGTTCTCATTTATTTATTAATTTGTCTTTATTTCCAGAATTGCTTTTGGGACATATGCATGAACATGCTCCCTTGTATTTTCAGGTGACCTTAAGTTGCCTGTCAAGCTGCCAATCACACAGTTCACATGAAATCACACAGCTCCTTAATGTGGCAGCTCCAGGGCCTGAGAAGAAGCCAAAGAGAAGGCACAGATTTGCAAGTTGGATACCTTTAAAAACTTTGCTTTCTCTACAGATTTAGATTTCTCTGATGAGGCGTTCTCTAGAATTCCTCTCGGGTATTTCAGAAAGAGTAGAATCTACAGGAAACATTGGACTGAGAATAGGAAGCTCAGGGTTTTATTTTTGCTTTTCTTTTAGCATTATCACAACTCAATGAAAGGCCTTGAGTAAGACCTTGAACATTCCACTTTGTGTGTGATCTGTATAATAAATGAATAAAAGTATATATGAAGTCCTTAATTCTGCGTAAATAATAAAGCTGGAACCATGTGATAATATGGCTTATAATTATGTAGATTCAGGGTATTCTGCAGCTCAGTAAAATCACATATGTAGAGAATCTGAAAAAACAGAATATTGTTAGTCCTGTGTCACTGAAAACACATGCTCCTATTTTGCAAAGATTTTAGATATTGTAACAATAACTTGAAAATTACTCATGGCATAGTTAATATTTCTTAGATCTCCAGTTAACGCCTAAAATAATTAGATAATATCTGTCTTTAATGCCTCTTCTCTTTTTTGACATGTTATTAGGCATCAAAATAGAGTATTCTTTTACCTTGATTTTTTTCTTTTCCTTCTACCTAGTGGCATTGCAAAGTACTTGGCAGAACACGTCTGTTAATGCCTTAGGTATTAGACTATTAATTGACATTTGAAAAGAACCTTTATGGGAATTCACCATCCTTATATACGGGACAACTCTGGCCTCAGAAATACAGGCTGGTGAGAGACACTTTTAGATTTAGAAAGATGTGAAGCCCCTTAATTTATTACCCAATAGAAAATAGGCACTGATCAACCATTAAAATCATGTCCTCCTCCTGACCCTCGGACTCCAGCAATTCTTACCCTTACTCTATTGGAAGAAAACTAAATAAATCAAGGAATGAAAGTATTTGGGGAGCAATAATATCATTAAAAAGTATTTGCTGGTTTGATTTAAACTGACATGTTACTTGAAGAAAAAAAGTATTGTACTTTCACATGTGACTTCCAGCTGTTTGCTGCACTTGGCTATAAGTCTTAGTCTAAATCTAGTGTAAATCACTTCTTGATAGAAATATTTTCTTTCCTTTCTCCATCTATTTACACTTGGTTGTGAAATATTTCCTAGTTGCATTTCCATTCATCTTCGCCCTAGCAGGGTGCCTGTGCTTTACTGGTACTGCGAAAGGTTTTTGCACTTAGGCAAGGCTTCAGGACAAAACTTGCTATGTTCATGACAAGCTTGCAGGTGAGGAGGGACTACATATGAAAGGAGGTGAATTTTAACAGCAGTTATTAAGAGATGACCAGTGAAACCCAGTCTCTGAAGAAATAAGGAAAACAGGAGCATTTTGGAATAAAACCTACAACATCTAAGAGGCACTGCCCATCCCAAGATCTCACCCATCCCTCGCTTGTTCTGCCTTCTTGTTACTTAGTTTCAGGGCCCGTTCTTCTCTTGGCTTGCTCACCACTCCCTTAGTCTTCCATTTTTCCAGACAAACTCTGCTATTCCTGGGTCCTGCTTTATCTTTCATTTCCCAAGGACTTGCTTGCTCTCCATATACATACACGCCCCTGGGGCTGTCACCGGGGAAGGGATGGAGACATTTTCCTTGCTATAGTAAGGTCAGAAACTGTTAGCAAAAGAATGTCCTAGATAACAGTTACTTGCCTTTAAGGCCCAGCTCAAAAGACTTTACCTCAGGCAAAATGGCCTCTCTTCTGTACATGCATAGCTCTGATCAATCTGTCTGATGTTAGGTGTACTATTGTAATGGAAGTGTTAACTCTTCTGTGTTTAGACTCCTGTCTTCACATTAGTGCCTTCATCTTTGAATATTAAATGCTTAGCACAGCCTAATATGTGGTAGATGCTCAAGCATTTCTCAAGTTGCACTGGCTTTCATATGTCACATCGTTAAATAGTGATTAGGTAGGCCTATAGTTTTGTCTCTTCCATAATCACAAGCTAAGAGTTGCAAAGGACGAGGTTACATGCCATTTTGCTGGAGTGACTGGGACCAGGTCAGATTTTATCTCTAAGTTTGGAACACAAAACATTAGAGTGCCTGAAATAGTATAGTACCACATACTACAAAATTCCCTTTCCTTTTATCCAGATTGTAAGTTAAGAGGGGGACAAGGAAGACCTATCAACTACTTGCATCTACAAGACTGAGAAAATGTACATTGAAGGATGAAGTATATTATTTATTTCATTACCACATCTTGCCAATTATGTGGTGGTAGAATGATGTTTCATAGAATTTTATAGATTGCCAAGCTAAAGGATACCTCAGAAATTATTCAACATAGTTTCCTTATTTTATAAATGAAGAGACCGAGGTTTGGAGGGGTTAAGTGGCACATACAGGAGAGAAGTAAATGGCGGAGCAGGGCTAGAATCCAATTTTCCTAATTGCCAGTGTGGACCTCCCTCCCATCACCTCTGTGTGGCGCAGAGAAGCTCATAGTTCACCATTACCCCTCTCTCCCTCCACGTTGCTTTCCTTTGCGCCACTAGGTCTCCACTCACTGTTAAGGGACGTAAAGCCCCATGATTCTCTTTTCATCCTTCAAAACTCATTTTCAGGAAAAAATGACTGGCACTATATTTACATATAACTGTTAAGCCTCCATATTAGGGCATTTTAAAACAAGCCTTATAAAGGTATTGAAACACAGGAATAAAGTTCTTTAAAATATCAGAGCCCAGTTAACCTTAGTTGACATGACAGCATTTAAAAATAAAAGCAGTATCTGCACAAAGTTAGAAATTTTTAAAAACATAAAAGTAGACTATAAAATGTTAGTTTCTCCTTAGCACAGTCACTCTCCCCAGAGGCACTTGCCATTTATATATTTTTATCTACGCCCTCAGCAAATATAAAAATGTTTATACATAAACCAATATAAGTAGCTAGATGGATGAATGGATGGATGGATAGATAGGTAGACAAATAGATTGATGGATGGATAGATAGTAGTAGATAGATTTTTTAAAAACTGAGAGAAGAGTTTAGCCTATACAGATGTTTTTCATTCAATAATATAACCTAAATGTTTTTCAAAATGATTTATGTATCTTCTTCATTTTTCCAATAACTGTATAGTATTCAAGTCTATGGATATATAATATTTAAGTAGTCCCTGGATTTTTTCAGGTTTTGGTATTACAGGTAAGCATAATCATGCATGTATATATATATCTGTACATGCACGCACACACGAACACATGCACACTTTTTCAAGTAGAACCATAGTGGTAGAATTGTGGGGTTAAAGTGCATGAACACTGAAAATCTGATAAATATTTTAACATAGGGCCTTTGAATGTTTAAAGAAGGAATCTGACCTAACACAGTGCCTCATGCCTGTAATCCCAGCACTTTGGTAGGCTGAGGCGGGCAGATCACCCAAGGTCAGGAGTTCCTGTCCAGCTAGGAAAACATGGTGAAACCCATCTCTACAAAAATGCACACATTAGGTGGGTGTGGTAGTGGGCACCTGTAATCCTAGCTACTTGGAAGGCTGGGGCAGGGGAATCACTTGAACCTGGGAGGCAGAGGTTGTATTCAGCCGAGATCATGGCACTGCACTGCAGGCTGGGTGACAAAATGAGACTCAATCTCAAAAAACTAAATTAAATAAATAGGGACCTTGGGGAAGATAACAAGTCTTTTCTTGTATCTTTTTCAGTCATCTCTCTGAGGGCTCAGTAAGGGTGCTGAATGGGTAGCAGGAGAGAATGGCCAGAGAGCAGCCACCAGTACCGGGAGAAGGCTGTTGGTTCAGAGTCTAAAGACCTGAGCTTCAGTTATGGCTCTGCTACGATATTTAGATGGAATGTTAATCTGATTCATTTCAACAAAGGAAAGTAGAGAACTTGCATAGTGCCCAGCACATGAGTTTTTTCAATCTAAATATTCTCATATGGAATGATAAAACTCATCATAGGTTGGTGGCAAATATTAAATCGGATTATAGAAAATCTAATACAAAATGGCTACTTTGGTTTTTATGTGGTACATTTAGCAAAAGAAAAAAAAAAAGCCCGGTTACTTATGCACTATGAAATAAAGAATGGTCTTCCCTATATGAAAATACCATTTTCTTCATCCAAGCAGGCCTTTGCTGCCTGGTGTATGGACCACCCTGCCTGTGCACGGTGAAGGTGCCTGACCAAATGAGCAAAGGGATTCTAGCAGAAAAGCACGTAGCATTTATTAAAAGTTCCCAGATGCAGGCTGCGGAGTTGTCATCTACTTGCTTTTTAAAAGGAGGTCGGTTGGCTCTCCTCACTTGTCTTCTCTCACTAGCTTATTAGTTACTGGTACAGCACCAGCAAGCTAAGAACAGCAGCCAAGATGTGATCAATAATGTATCTGTCTCTATCTGAATCAAAGGCACCATGGTAAGGAAAGGAAAGCAGAGAGTACCTTAAATCACAATGCACAGCAGCAGGAGCCAGGCAGCTGAGAGGGGTCTGAGGTAGAACATAGAACAGAGAAGCTGGGCAGGGGGTAGGAAGCTGGAGAGAGAGACCCAGTTGTTAAAAACAATACAGTTTTTATTCTGAAAGGTTGAAACTTCAAAGACGAAGGCTCAGAGCTTTGGGGAATCAGAGTGTGTGTGCGTGTGCGTGTGTAACCTACTTCACCTCTTTCAGAAGCAGAAGGGTCAAATGAAGCAAATGGACCCATAATTGAAGCTCACGTCTTCCTGGGCAATTTTTTGATAATTCAGACAGAATCCCTGCATCATCGGGAATTTTCCAATGTCCCTTTAGCCACCTTTTTCTGGATGGTGTTTCAGGCCTCTAACAGAGAGCTCACATACTGAATTCCAGCTTTGGAACTTGTAAACCGTGCAGAATGTCTCCCAAGCACTGCATTTAAGCCACACTTCTACCAGTTTTTTGTTTGCATTCCCTGAAAGAAAAAAAAAAAGATTGGAAGCTGGAAATGTGAGAACTGGGAGGAACTTACAGGTCAATTAGCCAAATTTCCAATTTAGTAGATGAGGAAACTAAGGCCCCCAAAGTAGCTACCTTAACTAACATCAAGTAATTAGGAGCAGATATTAGACCTCTTTAATTACCATCACAGTGTCTTTGTTACTCTATCACTAGGCTATGTATTCAGCATTTCTCTTCATACCTATGGGAGAAACTTAAGCCAACCAGCGTTTCATTATTGCTCAGAAAAAGATGCAGTCACAGTTTTTTATAAATGAATTGCCATACAGTAAAGAGAACAGTGAACTGAAATGTCTAAGATGATGTGGTTTCTTTTACTCCATGTGCTTTGGAGTCCATCACTGTTTCAAAAACAGATTTCATTTACTTGGTAAAAGAGGTAGATGTATGTGCTGAGAAGGGGAAAAGGAGGCAAGATAAAAAGAGATACTTTATTCTAAAGTAAATTAGGTGGCACATGCCTATAATCACAGCTACCTGAGAAACTGAGGCAAGAGTACTGCTTGAGCCCAGAAATTAGAGTCCCGCCTTGGCAACATTGCAAGACCCCATTTCAAAAAAATAGGTGAAAAATGAAGTTGTCAGTTATTTTCATATCATCACCAGTTTTAATCTTCTGTATAAACCTAAAACAATTACGTGGTCCTCTTCTGTGTCTAGGCTATAACATTTTCATATATAAACCAAATGCCTCTGTATATATGGTTTGCTTATTTACTGCCTGTTTCCTGTTAGATTGTAAGACCAAGAGGGCACAGAGCAAGTTCTCTGCTCATGCTCGTATTAGTTAAGGTAGCACTGGCAGCTATAACACAGAAGTTTATTTCTAGCTCACCTGAAGTCTAACACCAGTGTCCTTATTGTTCTCCTCTAATTGGTGATTCTGCCTCTTTCTATGGAGTGGTTCTACCATCCTCACTGTAGCTCCCAAGGTCACCACAGTAGGGGAAAGATCCTGGAGAATTACAGACAGCAGAAGCAGAGGTAACATTTTGTCCCATATTCCACTGGCTAGTACTCAATCATACACCCACATGCAGCCACGAAAGTTAGGAAATGTAGTCTAGTTGTGTTCCCAAAGAGAAGGCATGGGTCCAGAGATAAGCTAGCAGCCTTTGCTGCACTACTGGTGGAGTTCAGGACATTCCACCCCAAAGTGTGATACCTTACCATATTAAATATTTTAAACCAAAGGACTTTGAGAGAAAGCAGATGCAGGAAGATCTCTCTGACCTTCCCCTACCCTTCTTCCCTGAAGTAAGTCATAAAACCTAAGGATTTTCTGATTGATATGGTTTGGTTGTTCATTGCCTCCAAATCTTGGGTTGAAATGTGATTCTCCATGTTGGAGGTACAGCCTGTTGGAAGAGGGTTGAATTGTGAGGGCAGATCCCATATAAATTGATTTAGCACCTTACCTTTGGTGATGAGTGAGTTTTTCCTCACTTATTTCACATGAGATCTGGCTAAAAGTCTGAGTCCTCTCCCCTCCCCTTGCTCCCCCTCTCACCGGATGACGGGCGTGCTCCTTATTCACTTTCCCCCATGAGTGTATGCTTCTTGAGGCCCTCACCAGAAGCAAATTCCAGTACCACACTTCCTGTGTGGCCTGTAAAACCATGAGCCATTTAAACTTCTTTCCTTTATAAATTACCCAGGCTTGGGTACTTCGGTACAGTAATGCAAAAAATGACCTAATATAACGACCTTCCCCTGAAGCAGGTCATAAGACAGACCCTCATGTGAGAGGTTCCTTCCCTATACCAAGAGGAAAGGAACATTCCTATCTCTGAAAACAAGTCACAGAGAAGAATCTGGACAAACAGTCCTTGCTAAGTTTCTCCCAGTCTATTACCATTTAATGATACCTTTTCCCCCATCATATTTTTCTATGACTGTTCACTCTTCACCAAACTTGGCATAAAAATACACAGGAAGCTGGCGCAGTAGGATCACTTGAGCCCAGGAGTTCAAGATTGCAATGGATTATGATTGCACCATTGTACTCCAGCCGGGGTGACAGAGCAAGACCTTGTCTCTTAAAAAAAAAAAAATGTTTTACATAAAAATAGACAGGTTTAACCATTTAGGCCTTCAATTTCTTATGAAGGCTCTCGTGTCATGTAAAACCTAAATTTGTATAGTTTTCTTTCTTGTATCTTTTGCTATAGGAGTCTCAGTCATGTACCTAAGATGGGTAGAAGAAAAGATATTTTTTTTTCTCATTTACACTGTGTAACCAGAGCCTAGGGTTTGGTACATAATAAATGCTGGGGAAAAAAAGTTACTGAACGAATTTTTGAATGAATGCATGTAGTATACTTTTTAACTCTCTCATAATTCTGTAAGTTAAGTAATTAAGGGTAAAATACTTATCCAAATAGAAATAAGAATTCATTATGATTCCATTTTTAGAGAGCCTGATTACACTTCAGCTCGTTTGGTTCTTCTTTCTCCTCAGCAATGATCCTTAACTGAAAACAAGTTGATTTTCTTAGCCACTTTTCATGAAAGAAAGTTTATTAGAGCTGCCTGATGCTCCTCTTCTTTTCCTCCAAGTTGTCATAAAGAGTTGACTTTACAGAAACAATATGATGAAAAAATCTTAGCACCACCATGATATAAGCAGATTGTTTTATAAGTTATACTCACAGAATGTAGATTACCTACATTCACATGTGCTGTTTAAAGTATGAATATTATTTTGCATTTAAAACTACAATCCAGGAGACATACTGAGATTGTGCAAGTTAGATAAGAATCTATTGTAGTATTTGAATATCTGGAGCACGCCATTGGCAACCTCCTGGGATTCTTAACCAACCTCATTTTCAAGAGTTTCTTCAGTTTCTTTCACCTATGCTCTCTGTCTGCATGTCAAACTCAGTCCTTTCCTTTTTGTCTTCCACAGCATCAAGCAAACAGCAAGTAAATGTCCCTAGAATAACAACTGTGTAGTGCAACAGCTGCCTGCAGCCTGGCTCCCTGCCTTTACTAACACCTTAAAGGCTTCAGGGTTGTAGCTACACAGCCTTTGAAACACGGTTCTTTTCAAGCTTTCTATCCTCCTTCCACCTTGCCCTTTGCAAGTCCCCTCTGTGTCTGCCTAACATCCTCAACATAAACTCAGGGCAGCTGATAGATTACACTTAAAAAATAAATAAATAAATAAAAACTCTGGACAAGGAGAATAAGTACAAACCCTTCATTTTGTCTGCTCACAGATTCATAGGGAATAGAAAGTACAAATTTGGGCAAGTAAACAAATTTATCTCAGCTTCAGCTTTTTCACATGTGCAATGCAGAGAATAACCATGGAATTAGTGTTAGACAATGAATGTCAAGTTCCCTGCTCTACAAGAGCTTGTTTTATGGTCCCCTTTATTCCATGGCACAAATTCCCAACCTCACTACTAGTTGATGGAGTTTTCAGACTTCTACAATCATCAACTTGTAAGTTCTTACACTTAAAGTCCCCCATTCTGAATTTAGTTCATTTTCATGTGAGCTTTTTTGGACCACCTTCTCTGTTCAAGTTTTCCTCTTAAACTACTCGGGCTATACTTTCTAATACTATGATCTCCAGCCACACGTTGCTGATGAGCACTTGAAGTGTAGCCATTTTGAATAAAGATGTGCTGTAAGTATAAAACACACATGAGATTTTTTATATTAAGATTTCATATACAAAATAAAATGTAAAATATCTCATTGAATTTTTTTATTGCTTATATGTTGAAATATATAATCCTTTAGATGCACTGGATTACATATTATTTAAAATAACTTCACCTGTTTACTCTTTTTAACATGAATACTAAGAAATTTTAAATTACACATGTGGCTTACATCTCTGGTCTACATTGTATTTCTATTGAACAGCACTGTAATAGAGATATATCTGATTCCAAATTATATGTTTCAAACATTTCCTGCAACGGAATCTTCTCCTCTCAACTCATGTTCCTTCTTTCAACTTGGCCAACTGTCAGGCACCTTATTAGTAGCAAGATCTCTCTCTTTTTTATTATTTTATTTGTTTTGTTTTATTTTTGTTTTTTGAGATGGAGTCTCACTCTGTCGCCAGGCTGGAGTGCAGTGGCATGATCTGGGCTAACTGCAATATCTGCCTCCCAGGTTGAAGTGATTCTCCTGCCTGAGCCTCCCAAGTAGCTGGGACTATAGGCGCATACCACCATGTCCAGCTAATTTTGTATTTTTTAGTAGAGATGGGGTTTCTCCATGTTGGCCAGGTTGGTCTCGATCTCGACCTTGTGATCCGCCTGCCTCGGCCTCCCAAAGTGCTGGGATTACAGCCGTGAGCCACCCCACCCATCCGCAAGATCTTTTTTAAAGCAAAAATAATTGCCATTATAATATTCCTGAATAACTTAGATTTGTGTTGTGTGTTAAAAAAAAAATGTGGTTAAACAACCTGATTGTAACCACTTAGCAGGAAGAGAGAGCTGGACTTAGAGTTCTTCTGACCTTTAAGAATATTATAAATAGAAATTTGCCATAAAAAGGAAGAATTTGGTTTTGAATTCAGATATATATAGGTTCAAATCCTTGTTCTGTGCTAAGTTGAATCTATAACCCTAGGCAAGTCTCTTGAGCCCTCTGAGTCTGTTTTCTCAGTAATAAATATGTGTTTGTGAAAATTAGACTTAAATTATGTAAAGCGCCTGACATATAATGAGTTTTTAATGAGTGCTCCAAATACGATTTCAAATGGCAAATCATATTGCTAATTAATATACTGGGACTTCTAGGACTAGGACCAGGGGGTGGAGGCAGATGCTGAGCACCTCTAAATCCTACCAACCCTTCATTAAACATCCTCTATACCTTTTGTGCTTCAACTCTATCATTTCTATACCTGTTAGCCTTTTATTGTTACTCTTAGTTTCAACAGATGTTTATTAGAAATATCTATTAAAAAATGACCCTGATACTAAGATATAAAAAGCATTAAAAATATAATTCTAAGGGTCAAAAGATAATTTTTAGTGCATATTTTATTTCAAAAATTATACTTAATCACAAAAAGCAACTCATCCCATGGTCTTAGTAAAAACAACAAAAGACAAAATCTTCTAACCACCATAGAGATTCTTCGTAGTCTTCATATGCAGAGCTAGGAAAAGGTTTAGATTCACCAAAATTAATATGCCTGTAGATCAAGAAACATGGAATAACATCTACAAAGTCATGAAAAAGAAATTCACCATGAATTATGTGGAAAGATGAGAAAGGTTTTATACTTTAAAGTGCCTTAGCAGGCTGTGGAATCTTCAGTTTTAAAGGGAATATTTTACTTTTCAAGATCCCCTTATGTATTATTCCAGAATAGCTGACCTTTTGATGAAGAATAATAGAAACTAAGGCAGGAGGACTCGTAAATGCTCAGATGACTCAGGGAAACCTTAGGCCTGCCTCTGAAATTCTGGATTCATGGGTGCTAATTCAATTTTTGGGCCATGGTCTCCATGGAAGACTGTAGTGGAGTGATGACTTCTGAGCACAAGTAGTCCAGGCTTCCTTAAATCCTTTCTCTTTATTATCCATGTTTTAACATTTAAATATTTCTCTGTCATGATTAACTGAGGCAAAGTATGTCATTGTGAAAAATAGTGAGAGTAGAAGGTTAAAAATGTCACATTTCTTAATTCAAATTTAAGTATGATCCTGCTGGGATAAAGTACACTTGTTACCCAGAGAAGCCAAATTCAACTGGGTTTCGGCCATAAGAATCTCTAGATCTGGAACTGGTTTGAATTTTTTTAACTACTGCAAAAGCCCTTTTTGTGGGCCATTAACATTGCTCTGTCAAGTAGTAACTTGGGGACCCACCGTCAATAAGTAGGTTGTAAGACTAACAGAACAGCAGCTGTATAAAACCTTCTTTACATTTGAAATTGTTTCCTTAACTTTATAGTGCAGGTTCCTAGAATTCCTCAAGGCCCAGGTGAAATTTGACCTATTCGTGAAGCTTGTCATGTGCTCTCCTGCCACACGTTTAGTTGTCATCTCCTTCTCTCATCAGCTGCCACAGCACTTTGCACATGCTTCTCCTACAGGAGTTGTGATTGCATATGTGTTTGTCTCTCCACATACAGCATGGGGGCTTTAAGATCAGGGTTTTCTCATGTGTCCTTGCATCCTACGTACTACTCAAAATGCCTAAGGTAGAAGAGAGACGCACCTTGTTTTCGAATGGATGTGCTTCTTCTGAAAGCCAAGGCTGGTAGGACTGCATTTGAAGGCAGTTTCCCTTTCAAGCATAGAGTTTACCTTAGCACCAATGGAGTGGGCTTCCTTTTCTTCATTCTTCCTTCTACCCCATGCCTATAAACCCTTGCTGTTGCTTTAAAAAAAGAAGGCGAAGGAGGAGGAGAAGGAGAAGACGAAGACTGGCAATAATGCCTCAAAGTTAGAAGTACTGACTTTCACTCTGAGGGTGATGCAGGGGTGTATCGTTCAAATACAGGGGCTCTTTTAAAAGTTGATTGGATCAGTCTACTGGTAGTCTGACCAGATTCCTTCCAGAGAATGGTCTTTTCAAATGTATTCACTGAAAAGTGTAGACACCCTTAAGAAATTTCCAATTGTCTTTAGTTGGCTTTGCAGAAAGGTGCTTGGTAAGTAAGAGCACATTGTCTAATTCATGAGTTATTTTCCTTTCTGTCCTCCTTCAGTCAGTGTTAACTAAGGCAGCCACTTTGACTTCATTTTAACTAAACTGAACAAGATGAACCCTCTTTCAGTGGTCTCTGATAGGGTCATTTGAGAAAATGGATACCCTTCTCAGTTGCAGAATACAGGGTAAAACATTTTAAATGATGCATCATTTCAGCTCTTTCCACATATGATTATTACTATTTTGCACTATTGCTGCTTTATGCTACCTTTTAAGTTTTTAATTCCAATGTGTCTTTGAATATTTATTTTTCATAAATCTTTATCATTTATTATCTTAAATGCCTTCAGTACAGGGCTTGGCTCCTGCCATCCATGTGATGTATTTTTAGAGATACAGGGAAGGACTCTGTAATCCTCCTTTTATTTTCTCAAGTAGCTCACTGATGCCTGAAATTGTAAAACTAGAGATTTAGTCTTTTGGCGTAAGACTTGGGCCCTTATTAAAAGAGAGTATTTCAAAATAAATACCACATTTTCCTTCCTTAAACCTCTCTGATGCTGTGTGCCACTCTAATAGCATTTTTCATACCGATTTTCTATTACACTTGTTTGTCTTATCTCTGTATTAGAATGTTAGCTTCTTGAAGGCAAGGGGATTCAGTCTTCATCTTTCTACACCCTACTTTCCTTAGCTACATCTTTTCAGATGGACTAAAGGTTGATTATAAGAGACGACATACATAACTCTATTGTAAGGTTATATTAAGTTTTCAATTACTAGGTCAAAAATCACAGAGCCTGGCAAGTTGGAACCTGCTGCAGCATATCTGCACACTAGCAGATGACACAAAGCTGTTGGTGATACTGACTTCACAAAGTTTTGATGTCTTCATGTCTTGCTGTATCATATTTTTTTTTCCCTTTTTGGGGCTTCCATGATAATCATGTGGAACTGATGCAAACAATCTATTTTGCTAGTGCTTCTATTACTAGGAGTGCTTTCAAAAGTGCACTTGCTCATCTCTTGTGTCACACAGTGGGAGGGAAGTTGATTCTCACGTGGGAGGGAAGGTGAAGCAATGTCCAGGCAAGCTGAGATGCATATACGTCTCTGTCTCCAGCTCTACAACCTTTAAAAGAGCTAATCTTCCTACATTAGCATGATTCCTTGTAGATCATTCCATAAACATTTGTTCACACACATGCACGCACACACAACACACCTATGCATGAAAAAGAAAACATCTGAATCTCAGTGAGTTTATATGCCTGTTATTAAACAGTTGTTAAGTAAAGGAGCCAGGTTCCTCAAACCCAGTATGGTCTGGATGCCATGCTTGGGAATTTTTAAACACATTATGCTTCTTCTCAGTCATGTGTTTAGTCATGAAAATAATATATTCAGTGCTTTTTGCATTAAAAAAGGTTTGTCCACTTCCTTTTTTTTTATTCTTAGCCCAGCTTCCCTCCCACTCTTTGGTTGATTTTTATTCTCCAATCCTGGCCTTTTGTTTTCTTTTATTCTTTCCTCCTCCTGTTCACTCATCTCTTCCTACTTCCTCATTCTTTATCTCTTTTCTACTCTCTTTTCCAATTCCATTAATGAAAGTAGATAATAACTTGTGAATTCAAGTGGAACTTCATTTCTGAAACTGCACACTCATGCTGGAACCCATTAAGCTCGATAGCGAGAAATGAGAGAAATCATAATTATCAGGCCACTAAAATACATGAAACATAAAATTTGTCAGGGAAAGTAATTGAAACTATTGGAGCAGTTGGGCTTGGTGCTAAGCAGACCCTCAGTGATGATGGAAAGGTTACAGGCGATGTTTAGCAATGCTGATGAGGTCCAAGGTGGCTCTGCGCCACCGCAGTCAGCAAATGTATGCTCAGCTTGTGTTAGTTTGCTAATCCATCTTTGGAAATTGGGAGAGTAGTGGTATTCAGGGAACCCCTTCAACTATCCAGCCAAACAGGTGCTGATGACTTGTTTTTTTTTTTCTTTCACATCTTTGTGGGGTTTTTGGTCTTTTCTCATTCTTGTATCTTTTCTTTACCTGAGTTTCCCTGTCATCTTTCTCCTTCCATGCTTTTTTTTTTTTTTTTTACAGTTTTTTCCTCTCTTTTCAAATTTATTCTCAGTGCTACTTTACTCTAATTTAATCTAAAATAACAATTTGTCTGATTGGTGTGAAAAGTGTGATTTTTACCAAAATCGGCTGTATAACTCAGGATTGGAATTTTTCTTCGCTCGACCAAGCCTGCCTGCCGCTGAGATGAGCCCACAGTCTAAAACTGGACATACAAATGCTCTTGCTGTTATCATTATCAAAACAAATGCTATTGCTGCGCATGCTTGTCTGGTATTGTACTGAGTAGATACGAAGAAGCAGGAAGGAGAAAGAGAATGATTCTCAAACTGTCTTAAAATTCCTAATGAGTCTCTGACCTCAACAACTTAATTTTTAATAATCAGAGTTGCGTATGTACTGTGCTTTTGGTTTAAGGGTGTACATGCGTGCACACACACACACACACACCATTTAGAAGATAGTAGTTTATATGAGATATGGTAATATATTCAGGACATGAGAGTGGGACACTTCACAAAGATGTCTGAATTCGACTAGAAGACTTTTAATGAAGTCCCATAGTTGGTAACAGTTGTAGGTAGTATATGTGTATGGATAGCCGATATGATTTGATGATTTTCCTCAAAAGTTTACATATCTTCCTTATCTCCATAATGTCTATATATATATATATACACATACATATATATATACACACACATATATATATATACACACACCACATTTTACCACTTTCTTTTTTTTTTTCTAGAAAGAAGAAAGAGAGAGGGGAAGTTGTTTTTTTTTTTTTTTTTAATAGAAAGAAATAAGAATAACAAAAAAGAAATAAAGAGAAGGAGGGAGAGTGAAAAATAAACTAGATCTATTGCTCAGGAATTCATTTAAATCTGTTAAATGCTTATGCAATTACTAAACAGTGATTTATTTCCTATTATATGATCACTTTTAGATTAGGTATGATATAATATTGAAAAATATATATGTTTTGTGGATATGGGGTAGTAGGTTCTGTAAATATTTATTAAATTTGCTTGTTCCAGGTCTGAGTTCAAATCT